>CM072154.1:24313946-24369959 GCA_036850595.1 Rhyacichthys aspro | reverse complement strand
GGAGAACCTAGTGCTTTTAGAGAAATAAACAACTTCCAAAGGATTTGAATGATTGGCCTCAGTGTGAGAAGAGTTCTACTGAGGATTATTTATATTCGTATAATGTCATTAATATTGAACATTCTAACAGCATTTTGTGTTTTGTAGTGAATCTATCCTTCGGTCTCTGAAAGTCTCTGTTTTTACACAGAACAGCATTTTATGGCTTTTAAAAACCCTCCACACACTGAAAAACACATTTAAATGACTCGTTAGATGTGATCCTCATGTTTTTGATCAGTAATATTTAGAAGATAAAGACAGGGGCTGTTTCTGTATTACCTTGAGTTTAATGAGAGTCAAAGGAAGAACGCAAAACAAAGTCACAAAAATCCTGCTTTAGTCCTGGTTTAATCCTGGTTTAGTCCTGGTTTAGTCCTGGTTTAGTCCTGGTTTAATCCTGGTTTAGTCCTGGTTTAGTCCTGGTTTAATCCTGGTTTAGTCCTGGTTTAGTCCTGCTTTAGTCCTGCTTTAGTCCTGGTTTAATCCTGGTTTAATCCTGCTTTAGTCCTGGTTTAGTCCTGGTTTAATCCTGGTTTAGTCCTGGTTTAGTCCTGGTTTAATCCTGGTTTAGTCCTGGTTTAGTCCTGCTTTAGTCCTGGTTTAGTCCTGGTTTAATCCTGGTTTAATCCTGGTTTAATCCTGGTTTAATCCTGCTTTAGACCTGCTTTAGTCCTGCTTTA
The DNA here is from genome assembly GCA_036850595.1 of Rhyacichthys aspro. Classification (NCBI taxonomy): domain Eukaryota; kingdom Metazoa; phylum Chordata; class Actinopteri; order Gobiiformes; family Rhyacichthyidae; genus Rhyacichthys; species Rhyacichthys aspro. Next base: position 24,369,237 of record CM072154.1, on the reverse strand, counting down.
GACCTGGTTTAGTCCTGCTTTAGTCCTGGTTTAATCCTGCTTTAGTCCTGCTTTAGTCCTGGTTTAGTCCTGGTTTAATCCTGGTTTAATCCTGCTTTAGTCCTGGTTTAGTCCTGGTTTAATCCTGGTTTAATCCTGCTTTAGACCTGCTTTAGTCCTGCTTTAGTCCTGCTTTAGTCCTGCTTTAATCCTGCTTTAGTCCTGCTTTAGTCCTGGTTTAGTCCCAGGTTTAGTCCCTGCTTTAGTCCCTGCTTTAGTCCAGGTTTAGTCCAGGTTTAGTCCTGGTTTAGTCCCAGGTTTTACTGGTGTAATTCTTTACTGGCTCTGACTGGTTTGCTGGTGGTCCCTTCAGGAGACGGAGAGGCCGGTGTGGACCAGACCATCCCCATCGTCCTGACTCAACAGGAGCTGGCTGCTCTGGTCCAACAGCAGCAGCAGCTCCAGGAGGCCCAGCAGGAGGCGCCAAAACCAGAGCCAGAGCAGACAGAGGCCCAGCACAGCACCATGCCCACGGGTACGACTGGAGCAGCTCCTCCTAAAACCTAGGACCACCTCCTTCTGTTTAAATGGTGTAAACAAGCACTAAAACAGGCTTAAAAACCATTACAACATTACTGTGTAAGATAATGGTTAAAAAAAACAGGTCGAAAGTGATTTTACTTTGATTTAAATAAAGTTTAAGACTTTTAAGACTGACTTTAAAAAGATAAAAGCCTTAATTTGATTTTTAACAGGCATTATAATGTTTAAGTTGGTCTTTGAAAGGTTTAAAATGGTTTAATTGAACTTTAAAGGCCTCAAGAGGTTTTAGTTGGTTATTATTAAATTAAATTAAATGGATTATGATCAAAATGTTAAATAAGCTTTACTTTATAAAAAGACCAGATTTCCTTGTTGAACCTGAAATACCAAAACCTTTTTTAAAATATACTGAATTAAACACAAATGTTTATTGAGCTGAGGGCTGCTGTATTGTTGTCTCTTCATCTTCTGCTTGAATAAAAGTGCAAAGAAGGAGTCACGATAATCAGTTTTGAAAACATAGATTTTTTAATATATTTTTCTAAAACACTGCCTTAAACTTGTCCAAGTGTGTTCAGTCAGTTTTACCCCTGGGTTCTGTTTCGTTCAGAGGGCCTGGCTCCGGCCGACAGCCTGAACGACCCGTCTGCAGAGAGTAACGGTCACGAGCTGGCGTCGTCCGCCGTAACCAGCGCCGTCGCCCGATTGGCCAGCACCTTCGCCCCGCCCCCTCTCAGCGCCAGCCCCAACAAACCCCCGGCGGCGTCCACACTCGGCGAGGTCGCCAACGGCATCGCCACCGCTGCTCCGGTGAGGCCTGCTTAACTCTGTGTGAAACAAGTCTTTAACTGATTCAGACGGCAGCCTTCATCCTCAGATCTTTACTGTTTTACACAAATGGAACTAAACTCCTCGCTCTCGTTTTTGTGCAGAAGCAGGGGGCCGTGGTGAAGGCGCCCCCTAAAGAGTCTCAGTGGTACGACGTGGGCATCGTGAAGGTCACCAACATGGTGGTGTCTCACTACTACGTCCCGTACGACGACAACGTGCTCGACGTAAGAACTCCAACTGTTTATTTTATTTTCAAGTGTGGCTTTGTTAAATGCTTCTTGTGACTTTATCCTTTTACATATGATCTATTGACACTTATGAACTAACAAAGTTTAATTCATTACCAGTTTTTTTTTCTTGTCTTAGTTTCATATAATTTCAAAATGACTACACCTCTCTGTAGCTGTAGCTTAAAAATGGGTGATGGAGGTATAAATGGGTCTAACCCCGTGTCCCGCCGCAGGACGACTCCGGAGCCGTGCCCGACTACAGCCAGATGAGGAAAGTGGAGCTGCAGCCGGGAACAGCCTATAAATTCAGAGTGGCAGGGATCAACATCTGCGGCAGAGGGGCTTTCTCTGAAGTGTCCGCCTTTAAGACCTGTTTACCAGGGTTCCCCGAGCCCCTGCGCCATCAAGATCAGCAAGGTCAGAGAACGGAGAGGTCAAAGGGGTTTAACTGAGAGAGGGGGCATCAGAATCACAATTAGGATTCACTTTCACATGAAACAAATAAAACCGTCACATCCTACAGCAGCTGGACGAGATGACAGGAATAAATCACTGCTAAATGTCTGAAAATAATGGAAATAAATGAATGAATAGAAACACTGATAATTATTCTCACTATTAGTTTATAACACTGTTATTCGACTGGAAATGCCCACGGCTCATCGTATGTTGATTCTCTTATAAAGACTAACCCTCTGACCTCTGACCCCTCCAGAGCCAGGACGGGGCACAGCTGACCTGGGAGCCCCCCGCCGTGACCTCAGGCCGGATCACGGAGTACTCGGTTTACCTGGCCATCCAGTCGAGCCAGGCGTCCGGCTCCGGCCCGGGTCAGCTGGCCTTCATGAGGGTCTACTGCGGTCCCAGTCCGTCCTGCCTGGTCCAGTCGTCCAGTCTGTCCAACGCTCACATCGACTACACCACCAAACCCGCCATCATCTTCAGGATCGCAGCCCGCAACCAGAAGGGCTACGGGCCGGCCACGCAGGTCCGGTGGCTGCAAGGTCAGGGTTCAAACATTCTACTCAAAATCCCACTAATGTTGTGTTTCCTGCTGTATTTTATGAATACTTTCATATCTCTGTGTTTTTGTAGATACTAAAGACTCCAAACCTGCCGTGAAGAGACCTGGAGTGTCCCCAGATTTGTAAGTTACACTTAAATAAAAAACAACCATATACTTACTCTATTCATTTATTTATTTGTTATATCCGTTTTTATTAACTTACTCGTTTATTAAGTTCATTAAGTTATGGCTATACTTGTAGTGTTTATTACAAATATATGTTTTAGTGCAAAGTGGTTATATGTGAATTATATAAATGCATATATTTTTGTTTGAAAAAAATAAAAACATGAAAAATAATTTAAATATAATTTAATTACAGTTTTCATTGATTCTATTACTATGTTTATATTACTTTTTATATATTTACATTTTATTTGTAATCTTTTTTTCTTGAATTTTGTCATTTATATATAATTTATGAACACTTTTTAAAATTAATAGTATTTCTTCTCTTAATTTTTGTGATATCGTTATTTATTTATTTTTTGTTTAACTCAATATTAATGTTGTATTAGTGACTTTTAGTATTTGTTTTTCTTTTTTAATCTCGTATTTAATTCTCGTATTTTTTTTTCTGCAGTAAACCTGTTGGATCAAAGAAGTTCAGATCCGACCAATAAGAACGCTCCATTTTCCTCCGAGGCCTGCGATTGGCTGACGTCTGTGTCTTCTTAAGCTCCGCCCTGTTTGTGGTTACCATGACGACACCCATTGAGTTGCAGCAGCAGTGGGCGGGGCCTAGGCCTGTGTTTCCCGTTGCCGCGGAAACCACAATCTTTAAGAAAAGAGACTTGTAAAATATATTTGTACATTTATCGACCAATCAGAGCGTTTGCCACGTTATTTTTTTTATTTCCTTTTCTCTGCTGGTCTTCACGGAAACGGATGTTTAAAATAAAAAAGGGGGAGGAGTCAACAGTATTTTGTCATCAATTGGAAAATAATAAAGTTTTTGAGTTAAGTGTAGTTTGTAGAAAGGTCAAAGGTTGAGGGGCGGGGCTTAAACCAGCTCTTTGTAAAATAATTCTCTTTCTGTAGCCGACTATTTTCTCTTTATTTTCTCTTTTTATATAAACGTCTCAAAGAAAAGCCAAATGGTTGTTGTTGTTCTTGTTTCGAGCTCTCTGATTGGTCCGTCTGATCAGGACTGAACAGAGCGCTCCCATTGGTCCGTTTGAATGATCGGAGCTCTCTCATTGGTCCGTTTGTTTGTGGAATGAACCGACTCTCAGCTGTTTGTGAATATTCTCTGCAACAATAAAGATTTTTAGAGCATTTTTTACAAACTACAAGAGTCCAGTCCTGTTTCTGGGGTCAGACCTGGTTTAGACCTGGTTTAGACCTGGTTTAGTCCCAGGGCTGATTTGACTAAATACTGTCACTATTAAAAGCGTGATTTATTCAGGTTAAGGCTGGTGTGATACAGAGTTCCGCCACTAGATGGAGCCAGTATTATTTTTTAACTCATTTTCAGTGTTTACTCAGAGACAGAAGAGCTGCAAACTGAGCAACAGTGGATTAGAAACAGATTAAAGAAGAAAAGACAGTCCTGTTCACAGAAATCACAAAATACTGCTCTGTTCTGGTTCTAACAGTTTTAGAGCATCATCTCCATTTTATTTGGACAGGTTTTAGATGGAGTTGAACAGGTTTTAGTTGGATTTGAGCAGGTTTTAGTTGGATTTAAACAGGTTTTGTTGGATTTGAACAGGTTTTAGTTGGATTTTAGCAGGTTTTAGATGGATTTGAATCAAGACCTGGTTTAGTCCTGGTTCAGACTGGTTTAGTCCTGGTTCAGACTGGTTTAGTCCTGGTTCAGATCTGGTTTTGGTTTATATTTAAATAAATGGTGAATAAAACAAAGCTGTTGAATGTGCGCGCGCTCCCGTCGCTGTGCCGTGCGCGCTCCCGTGCTGCTGATGAAGGCGGATGAATGAGCGACTGCACGCGACCACAACAACAAACACGCGCGAGGACAATCAGCGGCTGCACGCGGGCTCGGTTCCGGTTCGAGAGGATCATGTGACCAGCGGGGACCCAGTTCTGAAGACCGACCCGAGGGGAGAGCGCTGGCCGAGGTAGGACGCTCTTTCCCTGGACACACCAGGGATGCAACACGCGGTAAACACTGGTGCGCGCCGGAGGTCGTTCGATAAAATATGATTTGTACAACTCATCTATTTTCTCTGATAAAATAACAAGGTTTCACTTGAGCAAAACTATTTATTTGATTCTGTTGCTTGTGTTGTTGAATTCGGCTAACATTAATTAAATATAAGATTTTTAATTGTGGTACAAATCCACTGTTATTTGGAACATAAATCTGAGTAGTCACTGTTTTAGGGCGTGTAAACGGCAAAACAATATCAAGGCATCATTTAACAAACTCGCCGTTTTTATTCTGCTGAAGGTATTCTTCAATTCACCTGCAGTATTATTCTTTGTACATTTTTATTTATGTATTAAATCAGTTACAGAATCACCTTCTGAAACATGTCATTTTGACGTAAAAGCGTGTCTCCTCATTTCATTCGCTTCTCTTTGACAAAGTGCAACAGAAACACTAAACAAAAACTGTTTTTCTAATTCTTCTGAAGGTTTTCTCATATTCGGCTCTTCATATCCAAATACATGACTCTTTACTGTTATTAAGTCGGTATTTCTTGCAAAAGTAAGTGAATAAACTGCACATTAAATCGCCTTGTTATTAAATACATCATACAAACACTGAACAAAACAGCTGTTCTGTTCCATCATTTGTGTTATCATTTTGAAATGTAAAAGTGTGTATTTTGTGAGAATTAAGTGTTTTCAGTCAGACTCTCGTCTAAAGCTGAGCACAATCAGGACGCTTTGTACCATTTTTTACTGTTTTTATTCAACACAAACCTTATTTAGAGTCAAATTAAAGATAATTATGAAGCTGTGTTTTCAGATGTAGGTGTTTTTACTTGAGTTTTATTTGTAAATCCTGCAAAATTCATCTCAAAAAACACTTATTCACTTTTGAGAAGAGGTTTAGATTTAAAACCAGTTAAATGTTAGTTTGTTTAGAGGCAGTTTATTGATTTTAGAAGTTGAGAAGACACACGTCGCAGGAGTTTGGTGTCAGTCTGAGAGGAGTTTGCTGTGGCTTTATCCTTTGGTTTTGTAGAAATAAGTGGGTTTTATTTGTTTCTTGTGGAGTTTGGACAGAAGTGATGCTGTTGTGGCTGTAGTCTCCGCCCAAAGCCTCCGTCTCAATCAGAGCAGCATCTGCAGAGTTTAGGAAGAATTCTTCTCCTGAGTTTGTGTTTTCGTGTGTTTTTAGAGTTTATGTGAGACTATTTCTGATTCGAATCCCGTCTTTCTTTTCTCAGATCTTATTTTTCTCAGTCCGTCTCTGTTTGTGTCTGTTCTGAATATTTCATGTTTTCTTTTAAAGACAACAGTTTCCTCAGTGTTTTTTTTTTCTGAATCGACCAATCACAGCACAGCACAGACGTCACATGACCCTCTCTATTACATTAATCATTCAGCTGCTGCAGGTCGGTGTTTGTCAGGTCTTTATCCACAAACAGAGTTTTAAAGTGATCAGAATTAGAGTAAAACAGGAAACATTCACTTAATCCTGAAGTGCACCAGCTCAGCTCTGTATTTGTCTGTGATTAGTTTTACATGAGTTTAGTCTTGTTCTGCAGCAGGTTCAACCAACTCAGGGTTCACTCAATAACTCAGAGTTTCTCTCTCAGACCAGAAAAAAAAATCAGAGTTTTCTGTTTTAGAAAAAGGTTTAGAGTTAGTTCTGAGTTTAGCTGAAAGAGGAAAGTCAATGGAGCCAAGAAGAGATTTCATGAGAAACAGGAAACAAACAGAGAGAGTACTTTCTGGTTTAACATAAAAAAGGAGCGCTCCCATTGGTCGACACTTGTCACATGACGTTCCAGGAAGTTTAATAGCTGCAGATAAAGTGTATTTTCAGCTGAATATGTCTTTTAACAGAGAAACAGCTGAAAAAGAAAAGCATCAACAGAGAAAAGGAGGCAACGTAAAACACAGATAAATACTGTCAATTCAATCACGTAATGTTTAACGAGGAAGCTGAAGCTGTAAATAAATGTGTTAAAGTCCTGAAGGAAAAGAAGTGAGTGATTGTTATCGACTCATGCAAGGATCAGATTTAAGAAGAAGTTAATAAAAAGTTAATAGTGAATTAGTAAATGTTGACAATAACCATCTGGACTGAGACTGTCAGTGTTTGTATGTGTTTGTTCTCATTTCTGTCGTCATGAAAACCCTCCTCTTCCTCCTCCTCTTCCTCCTCTTCCTCCTCTTCCTCCTCCTCTTCTTCCTCCTCCTCTTCCTCCTCCTCTCCGTCCTCCTCCTCCTCTTCCTCCTCCTCTCCCTCCTCTTCCTCCTCCTCCTCTTCCTCCTCTCCCCCCTCTTCTTCCTCCTCCTCCTCCTCTTCCTCCTCCTCTTCTTCCTCCTCCTCCTCTTCCTCCTCCTCCTCTTCCTCCTCTTCCTCCGCTTCCTCCTCCTCCTCCTCCTCTCCCTCCTCTTCCTCCCCTTCCTCCTCCTCTCCTCCTCCTCCCCTTTCTCTTTCCTCTCCCCTCCTCTCCTCCTCCCCCTCTTCTCTTCCTTCTCTTCCTCCTCCTCCTCTTCCTCCTCTTCCTCCTCTCCTCTTCCTCCTCCTCCTCCTCCTCCTCTCCGTCCTCCTCCTCTTCCTCCTCTTCCTCCTCCTCCTCCTCCTCCTCTTCCTCCTCCTCCTCTTCCTCCTCCTCCTCTTCCTCCTCCTCTCCGTCCTCCTCTTCCTCCTCCTCTTCCTCGTGAGAGTCTCCTGGAGCGAGTCTGAGGCAGTTCCCAGAGCCTCAGCAGCAGTTCATTCATGTTCAGTTCATTCAGACTCAGACTTTAAGCAGATTACAGCAGATTTTCTCACATTTCTGTGGATTAGATGAGCCTCGGGTCTCGTTCTGCTGCAGCTGGATCAGCTCTGGGTCTGAGCAGCTCACATCTGGATCTAACACCAGCCTCTGGACCAGACACAGAACCGCTCCACTTCTGTCCTGAGCTAAACCCTGCAATAATCCTTATTAAAGAAAAGCAGAAACAAAGAGAAACTTTTTCCGACACAAAGCTAGTGTTTGTGGTTTTAAACGTCGTCTTCATGAATTTAAACATTGTATTTATCGTCTCCACTGCATTAAACACAAGCAGAACCTGTACAAACTCAAATATTGAGTCTAAATGAGAGGAAACTGCTGCAGCATGAATTTAATGTTGAGAAAGATGGGAATAAACAGAAACAGTTGAATGTTTCCTGCAGCAGCTGTACCTCCAGCCTCTACCTGCTTAGACCAGGTCCAGACCAGGTCTAGACCAGGTCCAGACCAGGTCCAGACCAGGTCCAGACCAGGTCTAGACCAGGTCTAGACCAGGTCCAGACCAGGTCTAGACCAGGTCTAGACCAGGTCCAGCCTCTTGCTGCTACAACAGGATTTACTCTGATTTAGAGTCAATATTAACACTGATCAAACCCATTTCAGATAAAAGCTCAGGATTGGTCTTTATTCTTTATTCAAAACAAAACAAGGTCCTGATTTCTTCATGAAATAAACAGTTTTTCCTCTGAACCTGACGAAGGCTCTAAGGACACTTCAGTTTTAAAGCTTTTTCTTCTCTCTTTAATGATTTGTCCCAGACCTCACTACATTACCCATGATCCTCTGTGGCTGTTGCTATGGAAACCCCAGTGTCCTCCTCGCATCACTTCATCTTCATCAAAGTTTGATAAAGACACACCTCAGGAATCACCTGCCTTTAGCCGCACGGCAACAGAGTCCGCCGCGCTCTGATTGGACGATTTTACAGCTGGGCATTCTGGGAAATGTAGTGTGTGGCTTTAGTTCAGTTACTGTCCTGAATTCAGCAGGACTCTGGAGAAAGGAAGGAAAGTGCCTCAGAGACACTCTTTAGAAAAAGAAAGATGAATATTAATAATGAATAATACACAGTATTTGCAGAAAAGACTTTGGAACAAACTTCTTTTCCTCATTTTAACAGAAATGTCCTGATTATCTGCTTCAAGAAACATGTTAGAGCCGTATTAGAGTTTATTACTGAAGATCTGAGAACAAGAACCATCAGCTCTGGGCTAATGACCTGAGCAGGAACAGAACCCCAGTCTCCCAGGTGCTCTACCAGAAGAACCACTGAGGCGGTGTTTGACGCTCCCAGACTCGGATCTGCAAATGTGGGAAACTGGAAACTGGAAAAAATATCTTTTTGTGTCTTTTTCAAGGACTTTAATCTCTAGAACTGACAAATGAAGGGTTAAAAATTCAGCAAATTTAAATATTTGCTGAATTTGGTGAAAACTGAAGTTGATAATAATGGCATTCATTTAAAAAATGGAATTAATACGTTGACTCTTAATATTTCTGTGGAAACGTCTAAAGAGACAAGAGTTGATTTTAAATACATTTAATTTAATTCATTCTCACTTTTGAAGATTTTAACCTGAGTCTGTCAAGACCTGTCAAGACCGGGTCAAGACCGGGTCAAGACTGGGTCCAGACTCAGGAGGCAGAGTTAGTCCAGTCTTAGACCAGGTCCAGACTCAAGAGACAGAGTTAGTCCAGTCTTAGACCAGGTCCAGACTCAAGAGACAGAGTTAGTCCAGTCTTAGACCAGGTCCAGACTCAAGAGACAGAGTTAGTCCAGTCTTAGACCAGGTCCAGACTCATGGAGACAGAGTTAGTCCAGTTCTAGACCAGGTCCAGACTCGGGAGAAGGAGAGTCTTTAGACCAGGTCCAGACTCATGGAGACAGAGTTAGTCCAGTTCTAGACCAGGTCCAGACTCAGGAGACAGAGTTAGTCCAGTCTTAGACCAGGTCCAGACTCAGGAGACAGAGTTAGTCCAGTTCTAGACCAGGTCCAGACTCATGGAGACAGAGTTAGTCCAGTCTTAGACCAGGTCCAGACTCATGTAGACAGAGTTAGTCCAGTCTTAGACCAGGTCCAGACTCAGGAGACAGAGTTAGTCCAGTTCTAGACCAGGTCCAGACTCAGGAGACAGAGTTAGTCCAGTTCTAGACCAGGTCCAGACTCATGGAGACAGAGTTAGTCCAGTTCTAGACCAGGTCCAGACTCATGGAGACAGAGTTAGTCCAGTTCTAGACCAGGTCCAGACTCATGGAGACAGAGTTAGTCAGTTCTAGACCAGGTCCAGACTCATGGAGACAGAGTTAGTCCAGTTCTAGACCAGGTCAGACTCAGGAGACAGAGTTAGTCCAGTTCTAGACCAGGTCCAGACTCAGGAGACAGAGTTAGTCCAGTTGTAGACCAGGTCCAGACTCAGGAGACAGAGTTAGTCCAGTTCTAGACCAGGTCAGACTCAGGAGACAGAGTTAGTCAGTTCTAGACCAGGTCCAGACTCAGGAGACAGAGTTAGTCCAGTTCTAGACCAGGTCCAGACTCAGGAGACAGAGTTAGTCCAGTTCTAGACCAGGTCCAGACTCAGGAGACAGAGTTAGTCCAGTTCTAGACCAGGTCCAGACTCAGGAGACAGAGTTAGTCCGGTTCTAGACCAGGTCTAGACTGTGGATAGATGCTGTTTTGTGTCTCATTTTGTTGAGAAACACAAATCTGTGTCAAATCTCGGGGCTGTTTTTATTTTTATCATCTTTAATCTGTTCAGAGCCTTATTCTTCTGTAAAATCGATGAATGAACGAAGGAAGCGTCTCAGAAACAGAAACAGCTGAACGTGTGAAGCCTCTCTGAACGCCCCGGGGGTGAAAGGTTATTGGCTGAGAGACCGCAGCCGTCGGCCAATCACACGCCAGCTCCACAGTTGGGTTTGGTGCATTGTTGCCGGGCGGATTCTGCTGCAGCTGACCTACATTTATCTACATCACAGAGAGGAAGAGGAGGAGGAGGAAGAGGAGGAGGAGGAGGAAGATGAAGAGGACGAGGAGGAAGAGGACGAGGAGGAGGAAGAGGAGGAAGAGGACGAGGAGGAGGAGGAGGAAGAGGAGGAAGAGGAGGAGGAGGAAGAGGAGGAGGAGGAGGAGGAGGAGGAGGAGGAAGAGGAGGAGGAGGAAGAGGAGGAGGAGGAGGAGGAGGAGGAGGAGGAAGAGGAGGAGGAGGAGGAGGAGGAGGAGGAGGAGGAGGAGGAGGAGGAGGAGGAGGAAGAGGGAGGAGGAAGAGGAGAGGAGGAGGAAGAAGAGGAGGAAGAGGAGAGGAGGAGGAAGAGGAGCAGGAGGAGGAGGAAGAGGAGGAGGAGGAGCAGGAGGAGGAGGAGGAAGAGGAAGAGGAGGAGGAGCAGGAGGAGGAGGAGGAAGAGGAGCAGGAGGAAGAGGAGGAGTAGGAGGAAGAGGAGCAGGAGGAAGAAGAGGAGGAGGAGGAGGAAGAGGAGGATATAAAAAACAACTCTTTTATAAAAATATTTGCCAGCGTCACATTTTCCTGGAATTAAAAACATTTAAAGCTGTAACTAAACCTTTTCCACGAAGGTTCTCCACCAACCCTTCAAACTGAAGTTTAGAGTTTAGCGTTAGCTTAGCTGTGACTTCAGCGTCAGGACGACAATTATCTCCTCCTCGTTAAACATTACGTGATTGAATTGACAGTATTTATCTGTGTTTTACGTTGCCTCCCTTTTCTCTGTTGATGCTTTTCTTTTTTCAGCTGTTTCTCTGTTAAAAGACATATTCAGCTGAAAATACACTTTATCTGCAGCTATTAAACTTCCTGGAACGTCATGTGACAAGTGTCGACCAATGAGAGCGCTCCTTTTTCTGAATATGACAAAATTCAGGACAGTGTCGGGATACAGGCTCAGATTTATTACATTTTTATCTGTGCCTTTAATTAAAAGTAGGACCTTTTCTGATTCAAACATTCTTTAAACCTTTGTTGAACTGAGAGTTGTTCTCGTCTAAAACAGAAGCATGTGTTTCTGTCGAGGTCAGGGTTAAACTGTGATAAATGAAAGTGTGTGTCTCTGAGCATGAATCAAATCTAAAATCATCAGATTATAATCCTCTGTGACCTCTGACCTTCAGATTAGACCTACTTTAATCCCGGCTCTTCCACAGACGCCAGGCTTTTACAGTTTACTGCAAAAAAACAAACAAAATCCAACTAAATCCAGAGTCAGTGCAGAACATGATGAAGATTGGAAATGAAGCAGTGTGTTCTGGTGAATCATGCCTTTGATTTGTCGGACGTCCCAAAGGGAATTATTAGGAAAAAATAAAGGATTATTTGATTTGACAAAGTTTCAGATGTGGTTGATTAAAAAAACAACAAAAAACAAATGTCCCAGTGTAGTTTGGACAAAGTTTATTAAACGTTTGCTTCAAAGAACGACGGGTTTAATCGAGAAGAAACTAAAAAAACAGGCTGAGAAATATTAAAACAGACAAAGATTGAACTAAAATGGAAAACAGGAGGATGTTTGGAGGAAACTGAGAGATTAGAGGGATTCAAGTCAAAAACAGATTTTACAACAAAAAACTGTGCAGCTGTTTTCACCAAAAATATGTGAACATCAAGAAAAATACACAACGTATAATAATCCTGGAAGAAATATACTGTATTGTGTAATATTTTGGATAATCATCAGATGTTCAGGTAGAAGTGGTTTTCAGAATAAAAATAAAATAACAACAATAGTAATATAATGATTCAATAAAATAATTCAATAAAATAAATAAGTAAAATAAGATGAACATGGTCCAGTTCTATTCCAGTATGTTTAAATACAAATACAGTCTAAATCTGCATTATTCACAATATTACAGCATTTACTGTCAATATTACGCATTCCTTATTAAGAACATATTATAACTCTAAATGTGTTTATTTTTATTTATAGCATTTATTACAGTCATATACTATTTACCATTTGACAGTATTTCACAGTAAAAAAAAACAGTGAAATTCACAAAAAAACATGACAATAACAACATAATAATAACATAATAATAACATAATAATAACATAAGAAATAAATCCTGTTTAAAATTCAAAAGTTAGTGTATTATTCATATCTTTATTCTCTTTGTAAATATTAAAATTCATATTAAATATCATTTGGTCCTAAAGTCCTCACAGAGATGTTAAAACCCAAACAGAGAGCATCATGGGAAACAGATCAGACCGGAGCCAAACTCCGCTGCTGGTGGTGCTGGTGCATTCTGGGTAAAGGCCAAGTCCCGCTGCCTCTACTGAGCATGCTCAGTACGGCTCCTTCAGAAATCACACAAAAACAGAGAAAAAGAGACGTGACCTGAAGTGACCCCAAAAAACCAGGAGAAAGACCCCGTAGTCCCAGAACAGACCAGCAGGGGGCACTGTTACAGGAGTAATACGAGGAAGCACTGGGTTTTCATTTGTGATAAAAGAGTCTGATTCACCAAATGTTCAGAATGAAACTGACCATAACCTGCTCCAGACCTGCTCCAGACCTGGTCCTGCTCCAGACCTGGTCCAGACCTGGTCCAGACCTGGTCCTGCTCCAGACCTGGTCCAGACCTGGTCCTGCACCAGACCTGGTCCAGACCTGGTCCTGCACCAGACCTGGTCCAGACTCGTCAGAGATAAACCAGACTCTTTGGGTTCAGCTAAAGTTAATGGAGCAGCTCCTTCTTCAAGATTAAATTAAAACTGTCCAAAAACACAAACGTGTTGAGATCCTGAACGTTAACAGTTAATAGTTCCTCCTGATGGACTGGACTCAGAGACATTTCCCATCATGCCTCGGGGCCTCGGCTCCTGCTGAGACTGAGGGAGGTGTAAGAGCAGAACAGGAGGAGGGGCTTTTGTTGTGGTAATGTTGATGTGAAAATAAACGAGAGGGGTTTAAACACGGTAACAGGAAGTGTCACAATAAAAGCCCCGCAGAGAACTCTAAATATCACCAGCTGAAATAAATAAATAAATAAATAAATAAATAAATAAATAAATAGTTATTGTGTTTTAATAATGCGAAATGGATTAAAAAGTTCTAGTGGATTTGAACAGTTTTAAATGGATTTGAGCAGGTTTTAGTTGGATATGAACAGGTTTTAGTTGGATTTGAACAGGTTTTAATTGGATTTGGACAGGTTTTAGTTGGATTTGAACAGATTCTAGTTGGATTTGATCAGGTTTTAGTTGGATTTGAACAGGTTTTAATTGGATTTGAACAGGTTTTAATTGGATTTGGACAGGTTTTAGTTGGATTTGAACAGGTTTTAGTTGGATTTGAACAGGTTTTACTCAGAGACCATTTTTATTTCGCAATCATCTTGTTTTTTGCCAAATACTATTATCAGTTTTTAATGTAGAATCCACTCAAATCATTTATTTTAATCCAAAGAATGATTAGACTCCGTTTTGACTTTTCAACTCTTTCTGTATTTTATTGTGAAGTCCTCAGAGCGGAAGTCTCGTGCGCAGGTGAGTGAGTCTCGTGTGGAGTCAGCTGTGGGCTCCTCACGCGCTCTTCACGAACAGACTCCAACTGCAGCTGCTCAGAGTCAGACCTCAGCAGAGTTTATCATTAAATAAAACTTTAACCGGATTAATCCCGCTTTTTAACCGGATTAACTCCTGGATTAACGCCTGAAAGTGAAGGAAGGAACGAAAGAACCAAGGAAACCGCAGGATGCGACTTTTTGCTGAGGTAACTCTACATTTTAATCTCAGTTTGAGCTGGTTTTCATGAAACCTGTTGAAACCCAGCTTTATTTCGTTAAAATCCACTTTGATCATGTCTTTTCTTGTTTTCGAAAAAACCCACAAACTTTACTCTTTTAACTCTGGCTGTTCTTCACCGAACTCTTTCTAAACCGTCTCCAAAGCCTTTCACCTCATTTTTATTTGCATTTTCTTTTATATTCTTCCCAAAATTATCACTAAAATCCGAGAAAAATGCGAGAATAATTCGATAAAATGATCTTTATTGAATTTGAAAGTGTTGCAGCTCAGAGACAGAACAAGACCGAGAGAAAAACAGAACAAATCTGTAGAAACATGTAAGTTTAAGGTGTGTTGGGGTTTTTCATGATTAAAAATGTGAAAACAGTCCTAAAATGTTAATGATAAATGATATAGGTTAATACAGTAGAAGCTGTTTATGTTTTTGTTTAATTAACCAAAAGGAACAAAAGTCTTTTCTCTGAATTTATTTTACTAATCTTACTCCATTTATAATTTTATTGACTATTTTTCAAATATTTCAAACCAAACAAAAAGCTTGTGATTTGACTTCTTTCATGTTCTTTATTTTGTTTTTCGTATTGTTCCTAAAATTATCTGAATTATCAAATCAGAGCCAATAGATAACACTGATTAGATTAAAAGTGGAAGTTTAAATCCCACAGGTCAAACTCAAGGCCCAGGGGCCGAACACGGCCCTTTGCAGTTTTTATTTGGCTCCAAAACATTTGGAAGGTGATAGTTTTTGTGAAACAAGAGCCACTAAAGTGTTTAAGAGTCACTCTGCAAATGGACAAAATGGACTGAACAGGAGTAAACATTTTAAAAGGACAAAAATGGGGCTTAAAATAAGAATAAATAATAAAAATCAAAGTGAATTCACAAAATAACGTGAAAAAGAGGCACAAAAAGAGGAAATGAGTGTTAAAAACAACCTGACGTCTGGTTTCAACAGTTCTGGAGTCGTCTGAACAATTGTGTTTTAGGAGAAAATCTAAATCAGATCAGATTTATTGAGGTTGAGTTAAATGTGATTTAAACTAGCCTCAGACTTCAGGCTTTTATCTGATTGGACCAGAGTATTCTTCCTCATGCAGCAGAAAACAAACAATAATTACTGCAGGATGGAAACTTTATTGACGTAATTGAACATTGTTATCTGAATTCAAAACATATAAAACTTGTTTAAACCTAGTCTTTCCCTCTTTTTACACAGTTTTATTGAGTTAAATCAGCTTTATTCACTTTAGTTTCTTAGTTTTGTGTCTTTTCTTCTTGTTTCGTTCATTTCAGGAAAATGAGCTCCATAAAACGAGCAGGACTGGTGTATGTATTGACACAGAGTTGGTAAAGCAGTGTTTTTAGTGTATTCCTGATGTTTACCTGAACCACAGCAGAGTTAGTGTTAGTTGGAATCAGAGAGTGTCACCTGTGTCTCAGAGCGAGGCCACTCTGCTCTGAATAAAATGAATAAACTCAATAAAGTGAATAAAGTGAATGAAGTGAAGGGTGAGCAGCTGTGTTTCTCTAATGAGCCTCGTGTGAAGGTCTCGGAGCTGCTTCAGGAACCGTTTAGAGTCGCTTTAGAATCAGAACAGACTGTTCACATCCAGGAGATTTAACCCCAGCATCACCTCGGGATCGGTTTTCATGGTTTTTCATGGTTTTTCATGGTTTTTCATGGTCACAGCTCTTACTCCACTCTGTCTCCACTGAATTAAACAGAAACAACTGAGACGTTAAAGAGTCAGGAACTATTGGAGGAAACAATGGTTTTCAGCTGATTCTTATGAGATTTGTGATTTTACAAAGTCATGAAAGTCCATCTTGTTCTGCTCCAACTTAAGCACAATAGATGTTTAATAATACTGTCCTCTCTGTCTCTGTCCCACTAGTGGACACCCGAGGTATTGCATCACCTGGTTTATGACAGGACACACTAAAGTTAAAACGGTCAGATTCTGTGGAACAAACACAGAACCGTTGCATTTAACAGAATTCATCTGAAAAAATGAGCCCTTAAGACGTGATCTAGTCTTTATAATGAAGGATTTTAATAGATGAGAATGATCAGTCCACAGCAGGATTTTGTCCAATCACAGCTCACTTCAGGTAAAAAGGAGCGCTCCCATTGGTCGACACTGATGTCAACAACGAAGGAACAAGGAAATAAACCAAGGAAATGGGTTATTCTGTTGGAAATACGTCTTATTTTACAGAGAAACAGCTCAAAAAAGATAAAAATAGAGAAACAGCAGCAACTGAAACATGGATAAATGTTGATTTAATGTAACGTATTAGTATTTTGTGGAAAATTGGCCCAGTTTCACCTTTTTTTAAACAAAAGAAGCAGGAAAGGTCACTGCTGCTGTTGAAACTGAAAGGAGCTTTAACTAGTGGCTTCTGACGGATGAAGAGTCTGGTTCCACTGGAGTCGGTCAGAAACAGGACCAGTCTCTGGGACGCTGATGTTTTATCAGTGTCTTATTTTGAAGGAGACGGGTTAAGCAGAGAAAGTGTTTGTCGTTTGTGGATGTTTCCTGTTTTTCTCCACAGACCCCTCCTCTTTCTCCTGGTTTTAGTCCTGCTCTGGTCACATTCCTGGCTCTGGTCCTGTTCAGACCTGTCTCTAAAATCTGTCCTGGTCTGAGTCTCGGCTCAGACCCCAGACGTCTGCAGCTCCTCGAAATACAAACATAAAAGCTGCAAATTAGTGACTCTACAGTTTTTAAAATGGATTTAAACTGATGTAGCGTTTTAAAGACATTTTTAGAGAGTTCCAGTTTAAAGGGACAGACACTAAATAAAGATTTTACAGTAAATAAAAGTCCTGTGTACAGAATATTGTCTCAGTCTGGTTTAGTCCAGTTTGGCCTGGTTTTGTCTGGGATTCTCCAAATGTTTTTTTGCTCAGATCCTTTAAAAACTGAGGCAGTTTTGAGTCAAACTCAGATAAAATATTGATGTGATTTAGAATTGTCTTCTTTTCTTTCACTTTGTATTTTATAAAGTCTCTTATAAATAGTTACTTTACTTGTTATAACCTCACCTCGTGCACAGTTCTGTATAAGTCTGAGTTTAGACTAAAAACTAAACAAACTGAGCTCGTGATGTTCTGTTTTGGGTCAAAGTTCAGTAAAGCCGGTGTTTTTGTGCAGAGACAGTGAACGCCTCAGGACCTGCTTCAGTCAGATGACCCCTGACCTCTGACCCCTGTTACCTCAGCTGTTCTGGGGTCTGGGGTCCTGCTGAGACACGTTAACACTTGTCGTTGTTGTTTTGGTGTTGATTTTACTGCAGCATTTGGCTCAAGCCCAAACAGCCTTTTGTTTCCTGTTGTATTTGAATCTGTGGCTTTACTTTTGGACTTTTTCTCCAAAGACTGTAACAGACCGACACAGAGGGTGATAACGGAATAAATAACTGTATAAAGGTCTGTGAGGTGTAACCTTTGACCCCAGGCCTTTCTCTTTCGTTTGTTTCTAAACTTAGAGTCGAACACAATGTGCTTTTGGAGCCTGAGAACAGGAAGTAGGAAGCAGGGACAGGAAGTGAGCCATGAAAACCAGGAAAAGGAGCGAGGGCCGGCGACGACAGAGGCTCCACCGAAAACAGAGCTTCATCCTGGGTTTACTCTGGGTTTACTCTGGGTTTACTCTGGGTTTACTCTGGGTTTACTCTGGGTTTACTCTGGGTTTACTCTGGGTTTACTCTGGGTTTACTCTGGGTTTACTCTGGTTTACTCTGGTTTACTCTGGTTTACTCTGGGTTTACTCTGGGTTTACTCTGGGTTTACTCTGGGTTTACTCTGGTTTACTCTGGTTTACTCTGGGTTTACTCTGGGTTTACTCTGGGTTTACTCTGGGTTTACTCTGGGTTTACTCTGGGTTTACTCTGGTTTACTCTGGGTTTACTCTGGGTTTACTCTGGTTTACTCTGGGTTTACTCTGGTTTACTCTGGGTTTACTCTGGGTTTACTCTGGGTTTACTCTGGTTTACTCTGGGTTTACTCAGGTCTAAACCTGGTTTAAACCAGGTCTAAACCAGGTCTAAACCAGGTCTAAACCTGGTTTAAACCAGGTCTAAACCAGGACTAAACCAGGTCTAAACCTGGTTTAAACCAGGTCTAAACCTGGTTTAAACCAGGACTAAACCAGAATCAAACTCATGACAAAAACTGAGAGATTCTTCAGTTTAATATTCATTTTCAGTTTTTAATATCTAAATATTAAGTCTAAATAAATAGTTTTATATTATTTTAATAAATCCCTAAATAAAGCCCTGATCAGAGGGTCTTGCTGTTTATGAGAAATAACTGCAGCCGTCAGAGAAAAATAACAAGGGTCTGTTCTCAAAACTGTCAAAGAAAACTGGAAATTTAGGAGAAGAACAAAGAGTTGAATGTGTTTATGTAAAAGGAGGAAGGAAAGGAGAGAGGAAGGAAGAGTGAAGCATGCTCACCTTTGTCCAACCTTTACATCATCTGTCTCCCTCACCGAGTCTGGACCTGAGTCTGGACCTGGTCTAGGACTGGACTAACTCTGTCTCCTGAGTCTGGACCTGGTCTAGAACTGGACTAACTCTGTCTCCTGAGTCTGGACCTGGTCTAGGACTGGACTAACTCTGTCTCCTGAGTCTGGACCTGGTCTAAGACTGGACTAACTCTGTCTCCTGAGTCTGGACCTGGTCTAAGACTGGACTAACTCTGTCTCCTGAGTCTGGACCTGGTCTAAGACTGGACTAACTCTGTCTCCTGAGTCTGGACCTGGTCTAGGACTGGTCTTGGTCTCTGAGGTGTTGTGGTGCAGTTTGTCGTGTTGTCAGTCTTTTCTGTGTATTTTTCCTCTCGTCTTTCACAGCTGCACTTCACCTGAGACCAGTGTTTTAGGGATAATTTAACCCTCTTTTCTTTTCTTGTCCCAGTCTCAGATTCTCGTCCAAAATCAGTCTAAGGACCTCTCCTGCTTCTCTTTTATTAAAAAATAAAACCAGACCAGTTTTTCCTCCAAAATACTAATCCATTTGACCAAACTGAAGTTTAGAGTTTAGCGTTAGCTTAGCTGTGACTTCAGCGTCAGGACGACAATTATCTCCTCCTCGTTAAACATTACGTGATTGAATTGACAGTATTTATCTGTGTTTTACGTTGTCTCCCTTTTCTCTGTTGATGCTTTTCTTTTTTCAGCTGTTTCTCTGTTAAAAGACATATTCAGCTGAAAATACACTTCATCTGCAGCTATTAAACTTCCTGGAACGTCATGTGACAAGTGTCGACCAATGGGAGCGCTCCTTTTTGGAACATGTGATTGTCCAAGGTTTTCTGTTCCTGAATAGAGGTTCTCATCTATTACAATCCCTTAAATAAACAGGAGATGGATCAGAAAGACTGTTTTTACACAAATGATTGGGTTTAACTAGAAGAAAACCTATCAGCTACAGTTTAAGTGTTTCAGGTGATACTCGGGTCTGTTCCTGAGAGGATCGGGTCTGTTCTGGTGTAAACACAGACGTGTTGTGTCTAAAAACTCTGAACAGATAAAAGAGACGAACGCTGCAGGTTTTTACAAAGATCTGTGTTGTGTCTGTCCCGAGATAAAACAGATCAGTGTCTGTAGACGATAGCGGAGGAAAAAAGATGAGCGAGAAAAGAGTGGTTTTATAATTCAGGAGGAAGAAGGAACAGGTTAATCTCACCTTTTGGATTAAAAACAAGAAGAGGCTTTGTTTTAATGCAACAGACAACGTACACAAAAATACACAAAAATACACACCTCTTTCTCAAGGCACTGGACTAAAACTGGACTGAACCAGGTCTGAACCAGGTCTAAAACAGGGTCTGAACCAGGACTAAACCAGGAATAAGGACTAACCCTGGGTTAAAACCAGATTAAAACCAAGCAAAGACAAGACTAAACCAGGAACAAACTCAGACTAAAGTAAGACTTAAATAAACCAGGGTTAAATCAAGTAAAAAAACAAACAAAACAGGAGTAAACCAGGTCCAGGTCTAAACCAAGACTAAATCAAGTCTAAACCTGAATAAATCCAGGATTAAACGAAGTCTGAGTAAACTAGGATTTAAATCAGACTTGATCTAGTCTAAACCAGGTCCAAAACCCAGATCTAAACCATAGGACTCAGTCAGGACTAAACCCAGGACCAAACAGGACGGGTTTAAACCGTAACAGACTTCTTACAGTTCTGAGTTAAAACTGAATTATCTCACATTATTTCTCTTCTGTCTTTGTTGTTGTTGTTGTTTTTAGGTTGAACTGATCTGAAGCAGAGAGGACAGTGAACCAGCGGAGGTCAGAGGTCACAGGTCAGAGGTCAGAGGGTGGATGGCCACAGGAGTGAACTACTGGAGCTCGTATGAACCCACTCATAAGGTCAGACTCAGAAACTGGAATTCTTCACTGAAAAGTTTTGTTTTATTTAAATCAGGTGCTAATATAATAAAATCAGGTGTTAATATAATAAAATCAGGTGTTAATATAATAAAATCAGGTGCTAATATAATAAAATCAGGTGTTAATATAATAAAATCAGGTGTTAATCTAATAAAATCAGGTGTTAATATAATTAAATCAGGTGCTAATATAATAAAATCAGACATTAATATAATAAAATCAGGTGTTAATATAATAAAATCAGGTGCTAATATAATAAAATCAGACGTTAATATTATAAAAACAGACGTTAATATAATTAAATCAGGTGCTAATATAATAAAATCAGGTGCTAATATAATAAAATCAGGTATTAATATAATAAAATCAGGTGTTAATATAATAAAATCAGGTATTAATATAATAAAATCAGGTGTTAATATAATAAAATCAGGTGTTAATATAATAAAATCAGGTGTTAATCTAATAAAATCAGGTGTTAATATAATAAAATCAGGTATTAATATAATAAAATCAGGTGTTAATATAATAAAATCAGGTGTTAATATAATAAAATCAGGTGTTAATCTAATAAAATCAGGTGTTAATATAATAAAATCAGGTATTAATATAATAAAATCAGGTGTTAATATAATAAAATCAGATGTTAATATAATAAAATCAGGTGTTAATCTAATAAAATCAGATGTTAATCTAATAAAATCAGGTGTTAATATAATAAAATCAGGTATTAATATAATAAAATCAGATGTTAATATAATAAAATCAGATGTTAATATAATAAAATCAGGTGCTAATATATAATATCCAGGTGAGAGACAGCGTTTGGGGCGGAGCAGAGCTCGACTCCAGCAGCGAAGACGGAGGGGGCGGAGTCACGTGGGACACGCCCACCATGGAGGTCAGAGGTCAACTCATCTCAGTGCCGGGTCAGGACTCGGGGCCCGACAGGAAGCACAGGGCTCAGCGATTGGTGGAGCTGCAGGAGAGGAGGCGGGGCTTACAGACGCTGCTCGGCACACGATTGGCTGAGCTCAGACGGGTCTGTCTCCAGGAGGCGGTGAGTTCAGCTTTTCATCAGGTCCTGGATCACGTGACCCCTGGGCCGTGACCCCTGGGCCGTGACCCCTGGGCCGTGACCCCTGGGCCGTGACCCCGGGGCCGTGACCCCTGGCCCGTGACCCCTGGGCCGTGGTCCTGTTGTGTTTGTAATGAGAGGAGTTGGGCAGTAATAACTCTGTAACCCTCCAGGAGCTGACGGGGCAGCTTCCTGCAGACTTCCCTCTGGAGGCAGGAGAGAAACCGCCCTGCGTCCGACGAAGAGGAGGCTCGTCTCGACAAACCTCCAGAAAGAACCGGCCTGAGGTGAGGATGTTGTTGATGTGGATATAAACAAACAAACAAGTAACTGATAAACCACTGTAAACTCTAGATACAGAACGTGTTAAAGTGTAAAGAGAATAAATGAACTGTTGCAGCTGGAGGAGAACCAGAGACCGAAGCCTCTCAAGACTCTGTTCAGCAGAAAACACAGTGACCCTGAACACACCACACACCTGCAGCCTCAGAGAACGAAGAGGACGGTGCACCGCGGCTGCAACACAGGTAACACACACCTGAACACACCTGGACACACCTGAACACACCTGACACACACCTGGAACACACACCTGGAAAACACACACCTGAACACACCTGAACACACCTGACACACACCTGAACACACACCTGAAACACACCTGAAACACACCTGACACACACCTGGAACACACCTGGAACACACACCTGGAACACACCTGACACACACCTGGAATACACCTGGAAGACACCTGAACACACCTGACACACACCTGGAAAACACACACTTGACACACACCTGGAACACACACACCTGACTCACACCTGGAACACACCTGGAACACACCTGGAACACACCTGAACACACCTGAACACACCTGGAACACACCTGGAACACACACACCTGACTCACACCTGGAACACACCTGGAACACACCTGAACACACCTGACTCACACCTGACACACACCTGGAATACACCTGGAAGACACCTGAACACACCTGACACACACCTGGAACACACCTGAACACACCTGACACACACCTGGAACACACCTGGAACACACCTGGAACACACACACCTGAACACACACCTGACACACACCTGGAACACACCTGAACACACACCTGACACACACCTGGAACACACATATACTTCCTGGTTTTACCTGAGTGTTTGTGTTTCAGACGATGCAGTGAAGTCCGAGAGCAGCTCCACGTCAGACTCGACTGGACTCGACCTCGGTAACAACTGTATTATACTGCATTTACACCAGACTCTGGTTTACACTAGAGTTTAGATGGATCTGAACAGGTTTTAGATGGATCTGAACAGGTTTTAGATGGATCTGAACAGGTTTTAGGTGGATTTGAACAAGTTTTAGAT
The DNA here is from genome assembly GCA_036850595.1 of Rhyacichthys aspro. Lineage (NCBI taxonomy): Eukaryota > Metazoa > Chordata > Actinopteri > Gobiiformes > Rhyacichthyidae > Rhyacichthys > Rhyacichthys aspro. The sequence goes on along the minus strand of CM072154.1, from coordinate 24,346,025 downwards.
GGATCTGAACAGGTTTTAGATGGATTTGAACAGGTTTTAGATGGATTTGAACAAGTTTTAGATGGATTTGAACAAGTTTTAGATGGATTTGAACAGGTTTTAGATGGATTTGAACAAGTTTTAGATGGATTTGAACAAGTTTTAGATGGATTTGAACAAGTTTTAGATGGATCTGAACAGGTTTTAGATGGATTTGAACAAGTTTTAGATGGATTTGAACAAGTTTTAGATGGATCTGAACAGGTTTTAGATGGATTTGAACATGTTTTAGATGGATTTGAAAATAGAACCTGTTCAAATCCAACTAAAACCAGTTCCATAAAAGGAGGGGAGGTGATTTTTAAATTTTTTTGAAACACAAAAAAAAAAAAAAAAACAAATATAACACACAAACCACACACACGCGGGGGGCACCCCCTTTTTTTTGTTTGACTTTTTTTTTTTTTTTTTTTTTTTTTTTTTTTCTCCTCCCCCTCCTTTTTTTTTTCTCTCCCCCCCCCCCCCCCCCCCCCCCCCCCCCCCGTCTGTTTTCTTCTTCCCCCCCCCCCCCCCCCCCCCCCCCCCCCCCCCCCCCTCTCGGGTTTTTTTTTTTTCTCCCCCCGGGGTGTCTCTCCCTCCCCCCCCCCCCTCTTGGGCCGTCTCCCGTCGGAGGTCTTCTCCCAAAACAAACCCAGGAACAGCTCTCTTCACAACAGGTAGATCCAAGATGGCCGCCGTTATGATGGAGTTATAGTTTTTAACATGTTTTTAATTGTTCCAGAGACTCTCAGGACGTGCTCCACAGACCCTCTCCTCCTCACCCTCCTCCTCCTCCTCCTCGCTCTCAGGACGGCTCCAGCTCCTCGGGACAAACAGAACCAGAACCGGGCCGGACCGGAGGAGCCAACAGAGTCAGGACCGGACCAGGACCTGGACCAGGACCGGGACCTGGATCAGGACCAGGACCAGGAGGGAACTCAGCCCGACGCAGCAACAGCTCAGATGGACTCTTGGACCGAGGGGCTTCCACCGACGAGGACGGGGTCTGGGTCAACGGTGAGGGACTGTTCAGATCCAACTAAAACCTATTCAAATCCAACCAGAACCTGTTTAAATCCAGCTAAAACCTGTTCCAATCTTCTTTTTCCACAGGTTTGACGTCCACAAAAGGAGGAGGTCTGAGGAGTTCAGAGACAGACGCTCGGACAGTGAAGACCACAAACGGACCAGAGCCGGGCTCCAGACCAGACCCAGTCAGACCAGACCCAGTCAGACCAGACCCAGTCAGACCAGACCCGGGCCGGGGCAGAGCTCCCTACAGCGACCTGCTCCTCGATTACGTCTGGACCAAACAACAGCAGATGCTGCAGCGACAGCAGTCACACGGGAGCCGTCAGCCAATCACGTCGCTCTACCAGAACCAGCACTCCACCCTGGCCCCGCCCACGTACCGCGGTCTCCACGGCGACCGGCAGCGCATCAAAGTGACCCGGACTAAATCGTGCGGCCCGTTCCTCCCGGTGCAGCCTCCGGGAGCAGAGAACTACGACTCCCAGCACGCACCTGTGCAGCCGGACCCCCACCCTCAGCTGCTGCCCCCGCGGCCCCCTCAGGGCCCTCAGGACTGCCCCACAGAGGAGGCCACCAGGAGCCTGCACAAGGCCCTGGCTCTGGAAGGTAACCCACAGATGAATCAATATGGTTTATTCCACTTTTATGTTTAAACCGATTTTATTTCTATTTATTTGTACATTCTGTGTTTAAACGTCAGAGGAACGTATGGATTTTATAAAGTTGTGTTTATGTTGTGTTTCCAAAGCCTTTTACACATGAGACCCATATTTCATAAAACCAAAAGGTTAGAGTTAACATAGTTTGATATTTACATTTAGTTTGAGTTTTTGTTCTATTTAATTACTTTTTATTCAGTTTTCGTTTCGTTTCGTTTGGCAACAAAAGAGGGACTCAACTAATGCAAAATGAATCCATACAAATTTCTCATAGATTTTAAGAAACGATCCAGGTTTTGTTTTCTACACGAGACTGGAGCGACTACTTGAACAAAACCTGTTTGAATCAAATTAAAACTTGTTGAAGTCCATTGAAAACCTGCAGAATGGCTTCTCCAAATGCAATATGCTCTGTCTTTGTCAAACACTACAATACATTCAAATATATAAAGAAATTTTAACACTTGTTTTACCTCGATCTTAGCCACCGCTTTAATACATGGCCAGATAGTGACTTTAATCAGAATAAGTGTTGTTTAACAGAGAAATACTCCACAGATGTGCCTCAAGAAAAGAGCATTTGATTAAAGAAAAGATATTATAAATTATAAATATCCTTACATACTGAATATTTGTTCACAGGAGACATAAGACTGTGGTCAATCTGACTTTATGAAGTCTTTTTGTCAAGTGTAAGCGTGTTTTTGTTAGAGTCGTATTTCCAGAGAAAGCCCAGAGTCTGTTGAATATAAAGTTACTCTCTCAGATCCAGATCCAGTGAAGATAGAGTCTGTGATGAATGTTTGATGCAGAAGTGAAAGTGGGTCACTGCAGCAGGTTTCTCTGCAGTGAAGCCGTGTAGCGCCTCCTGCAGGAACAGGACAGAACTGCACAGACACAATGACATGCTTTTTAAATGTTACTTGCTGCCTTCTTCAATTTTTTTGCCTTAGTTTTTCATTTTATTAAAGCACCTCAGCCTCATTTTTCTCTAAAGATCTCGGAAACACAGGACTCTCACGTTTATGTAGTGCTTTTTATGACACAAGAACTATGATATTTAAAACGTTTAGCTAATTCATTACCATTTAACACAAGAAATAATGATTACTTCTTTTGCTGAATATGTCTTTTAACAGAGAAACAGCTGAAAAAAGAAAAGCATCAACAGAGAAAAGGGAGGCAACGTAAAACACAGATAAATACTGTCAATTCAATCACGTAATGTTTAACGAGGAGGAGATAATTGTCGTCCTGACGCTGAAGTCACAGCTAAGCTAACGCTAAACTCTAAACTTCAGTTTGGTCAAATGGATTAGTGTTTTGTGGTTTTATTTTTTAATCAAAGAGAAGCTCTTATCACATCGACTACAAAGACCTCCGAGTCACTGCAGAGTTAGGAACTTTCCTGAAGTTGTGTCATGAACTTGAGATTTAAAGATTTAAAGAGAGAAGTGCACTGGACAGACACAGTGGGTTTACTGTGAGGCTGATGTAATCTCTGTGTTCTGATTGGCTGATGTGTTTGATTGACAGGTCTAAGGGACTGGTATCTGAGGAACACGTTAGGCTCCTCCCACCAGAACCAGACCCAGACCCAGAACCAGACCCAGACCAATGGAAACATCAGCTCCAAGTCCAACGGCACTAAAGGACGGAGACGGACCACTCACGGTGTCATCCACCACTCCAGCTACCAGGACTCCAGCTCCCACAATGCACCGCTGCACCACTCCAGCTACCAGGACTCCAGCTCCCACAATGCACCGCTGCACCACTCCAGCTACCAGGACTCCAGCTCCCACAATGCACCGCTGCACCAGTCGAACTTTAAGGACGTGAACCAGAACGGACCGATTCATAAAAAGACGGCGCTGCCTCATTCGGCCACGTTCCACGGACTGTCGCTGCACGGAAGGTACGTCTCAGGAGCCTAAAATCCACCTAAAACCTGTTCAAATCCATCTAAAATCTGTTCAAATCCATCTAAAATCTGTTCAAATCCATCTATAACCTGTTCAAATCCATCTATAACCTGTTCAAATCCATCTAAAATCTGTTCAAATCCATCTAAAACCTGTTCAAATCCATCTAAAATCTGTTCAAATCCATCTAAAATCTGTTCAAATCCATCTATAACCTGTTCAAATCCATCTAAAATCTGTTCAAATCCATCTAAAATCTGTTCAAATCCATCTAAAACCTGTTCAAATCCATCTAAAATCTGTTCAAATCCATCTAAAATCTGTTCAAATCCATCTAAAACCTGTTCAAATCCATCTAAAATCTGTTCAAATCCATCTAAAACCTGTTCAAATCCATCTAAAATCTGTTCAAATCCATCTATAACCTGTTCAAATCCATCTAAAATCTGTTCAAATCCATCTATAACCTGTTCAAATCCATCTAAAACCTGTTCAAATCCATCTAAAATCTGTTCAAATCCATCTAAAACCTGTTCAAATCCATCTAAAATCTGTTCAAATCCATCTAAAACCTGTTCAGATCCATCTAAAACCTGTTCAAATCCATCTAAAACCTATTCAGATCCATCTAAAACCTGTTCAGATCCATCTAAAACCTGTTCAAATCCATCTAAAACCTGTTCAAATCCATCTAAAACCAGTTCAGGTCCATCTAAAACCTGTTCAAATCCATCTCTGTGTACAGCTAAATTTCTGTCTCTTGTCGCAGGTCGATGGACGGTCCACTTTACAACGACTCCTTTCCTCTTCACAAACAGGACGTCCCGCTCAGACAGACGTCATGTGACCAGCCCTCTCCAGGAACTCTAGTCTGAATGATTTTATCGACCAATCAGGACGCAGGAGCCGATAAACAAATGAACCAATCAGATCCCGGGCTGGTTTCCTGGGAGTTTAAACCCGTCTCATCTGCCGCGGTTACGTTAAAATCTTTTTAAACCGGACTCTGCTTCGGACAATCAGGAAAGAAGTATTATTTAAAAAGACATCACCAGCTGACATCACCAGCTCAGTAGCCAACCAGCAGTCTCCAATCGATCAGGTGACTCTCGCTCCTCAGGTCAGGCCTCACAAAGACGAAAGAGTGAGGCTGAAATAAAAAAACAAAGACTCGACGCTGCTGCACTGAATCCTAAAGCTCTGCCCACGGCCTGTTTTATAAATCTGGAAAGACTTTTCTTGAGAAATCTGGATCTAAAAGGGTTTTTTATGTGTTTTTGAATGTCACAATCAGAATTAGCTTTAATGTGTTAGCGCCGTCAGCTTTTGTATTGAGCATTAAATCATGAATCATTGAATTGAAAAGTTGCACTAAACAAAGAACAAACAGACTTTAGAGGCTGGTTTTAAAAGGTTTTGTTGAATTAATTAATTGTATAGATAGACAATCAATCAGAATTCAGGAGCAGTGACAACAGACACAGAATAAACTGCCTCTGGATCAAACATACGACCAATCAGAGAAAAAGAGCTTCACAAAAACACTTTTATTGAAAAAAAAAGGTAAAAGTGGAGCAATAATTAGCACTTGGCCAATCAGAAACGAGTTCAGACTGAACCTAAGTCTCTGCAGATTTCCCTTCGACTAAAACACCTTCATAAAACCAGCCTCTGAAGAAGAAACCACCAAAAAAATAATCCAGTAGTTGTTGTTAGCTTTGTTTGCTAATGTGCCGTTAGCTTGTATTAGCCGCAGCTTTGCTAACAGTAGTTTATCGGTCTGAGAGCAATAATAAAATCAGGATGAATCTGCTGCAGCGACAATCAGACGACGGCGTGTGATTGGTTTGTATTGATCCACCAGCTGCTTTTTACTGAGCTTTTTCTAATCAATGAACTTTAAAAACTGAATCTGGAGCCAAACAGAGTGAGACTGATGTAAATGACTCTGACTGAATCTACTGTACGTTCTGTTTGTGTCGAAGATGATGAGTTTTATTCTGGGACTGTTTCTCGTCTGTTCTGTCCAGCCTCAAACCAACCGACCTCCGATTATCTCCGTTTAACTGCTCCACTGAAGCTGTCCTCTGTTCTCAAGAGTAATTGACATATAATTAATAAAACAGCTGCAAAATTAAATACCTCACAGTAAAATAAATAGACTGAGCCATTAACAACTTTGGATGAAGCCAGGGCAAAGAAACATCACAGTTTTATCAAAATACTAATACATTTTATTGTAAATATAATAAAATTAGCTCTGTTTTTACACACTTTACATAAATAAAGCCATAAAAGTAACAGAGACACACTGAATATTATGAAATTGTTAAAGATTAATTTTCTCTCAGCTTCAGTCGAGCACTAATTCTTCTCACATTTCCCATCATGCACCTCTTCTTCAAACTCTGGCCAAAGCAGAACAGACGTCAGGATCAAAAACAGTCAAATGTAAAAATAAAAAACTGCTCACTGTAAATATTCCTGCTGCTGTGTTGCGTTCAGGGTCCTTCTGTACAGCTCAGACTCTTGTATAAAACCATTTTCTATCTTTTTGGACTCTTCTGCTGTTTGTACTTTTTTCACTTTGTGTTTGGTTTTGAAAAGGCCTCGTGTGAATAAATCAGTCCTGAGCCTGACTCTGTCGTGTTTTTAATAAAGATCTGTCAGAATTCACAACACAGACCGATTTTACATCTAATCGGTTTATATTTTTATATTTCTGTTGTGCTGTGACTGTATTTACACTGTAAAATAAATAAATGTATTGTTAAATAGCAACAGTAAAAAAAAACACAAAAAAAACAGTACACCTTTGTAAATGCTGTAAAAAAACAGTATGTCTAAAACACAATAAGTAGAAAATGAATGATATAACCATTAAAGTACAACTTTTTTTTACCGTAAATTTCAAAGTAGAGTAGTTTTGGTCTTTTTTAGTGTTTTTGTTATTTTCAGTCTAATTTTCTTTATTTATAGTGCTTCTATTTAATTCCTCTTTTGCCTATTTTGGCCCTTTTCCTGATTTTGTTCATTTTTAGTGGCTTTTTGGTTATTTTTAAGTTTATCACTGACCATTAATTTCCAAATATATCTCTTTTCATTAAATTAATATTTTTTTCCAGGTTTTTTTTCTGTTGGATTTTTTTATAGACCTAAATAAATCTCCCATAACCCACTTTTTGTCCCCAAATGAATGTTTTGGAACCACAGGCCTAATCCAATACACATTTATTAGTTATTTTTATAGTGTATTAACCTGTACTTACAACTAGAGGGAGTTGTAAGATCTTTTAAGTCTTCTTTACATAAATCAGTACAATGTTCAGTAAAGATACACTAATAAAAGATCAAATTTATACTATTTGGATTTTAATCAGATGGACAAGCTCACTTTTGAAGCTTCCATATCAACAAAAAAAAAGTGATTTTTCTTTACAGTTTATCAAACCAAGCATCATATAAACACTCTTTCGTGCTTATTCTATTATTTTTACTTAATTTTTGCAAAGGTAACAGAAGGAGTCTAAATAGTCCTTAAGGGAACAAGAAGGGTTCTGTTTAGGAGGTAGGAAAGGAGCCGAGGGAGGAAGGACGCGTCCGTTCAGGTAATAAACAGATGCTCAACTTTCTCCTCCTTTTCTCTTATTTTATCTACTTTAAACGCATTAAAACACTTCCTAAACCACTTATTCACCAAGCTGAGACGTAGACGTGTACACTACGCTTGTTTTTATCCACTTTTGGGCGTAGTTTGTGGCGTTAAAAGCTAAACTTTTTCAGCTCTTTCATGTTCAGATGAGAAGCAGCAAAGTTCCTGTTATGTTAGCGGTTAGCATTAGCATGACCCGGTTAGCTGCTTTTCACCTTCAGAAAACGGCCTTAAACTTAAAACCTGACCCGGGAATAGGATTATCTAAAACGGGACACATGGTTTCGATTGATTGTTGTCTTAAAATGTAGTTTGAGTGACTTTAAAATAGTAAAAAGGGGAAGTCTACGCCGCTAGCCACTATACAGTAAAGTACAGTTAAAAAGAGCTAACGGTTATTGAAGCTAAAAACTATCTGACGCTGTTTTAAAACTCACATTTATTACTTTTTATCGGTGCAAATGCTCATATATGTGGTTTAACAGCTGGCTATCCTGTTCCCAATCACATTTACTGTATGAATTTACTTTTTAATGACCTACATTTTCTTCTAAAGGACATTTTTTGCAGCACAAAGTCTGATGATTGAGAAATATCCGCTGCTTAAAGCTTTAACTGTGAATGACAACATTGTTTGCACATACCACAGTGTAATAAGCTCCTAAAACTAGATTTAACCAATGCACAGTGATTTCTAAATGCTCAAAATAAAAAAAACAAACTCAAAATACCTTGTTTTTGTAACGATTGTTTGTGTAAATAGGATGTATCTGTGTAAAAATATAATTTATGCACTTGTTCTAATAGGGAAATGTCTGATAATAGAGGATTTATTGTTTTATTATTGCAGAAAGTATGAGATAAACTTTTATTACTCAGAGACTTCAAATAGAGCCACAGGTTATTTGAGGTAGAGCTATTTATCTGAATGTGTTGGACTGATTCAGAGATTACTGTGATTCCTGTTGGACTAAGACGCTAATGTCTCGTTTTAAAAGTGTGTTTTACAGTGATGCAGTGATTTGAATTATAAAAATAATGAATGGTTTGATAAAAGTGATGGTATGATTAGTATTATTTAAAGTTTGTTCATGCTGATCCGCCATAACATTGACACACTGACAAAAATAAGTCTGTTCTGCTTCCACCTGTTTCAGTTTTATCAGGTTGGATCTGAACTGGTTTAGGTTGGATTTAAACAAGTTCTAGTTGGATTTAAGAATGCTTTAGCTGGATTTGAGCAGATTTTACATGTATTTGATCAGATTTTATTTGGATTTTAACAGGTTTTACTTGGACTTAAAAGGTTTTAGTTGGATTTGAACAGGTTTTAGTCAGATTTGAACAGGTTTAGCCTGGATTCGAATAGATTTAGGTTGGATTCAAACATGTTCCATTTAGCTTTGAACAGGTTTATATGGATTTAAACCAGTTTTATTTTTGTCTGAACAGGTTTAGTTGGATTTGAACAGGTTTTATTTTGATTTGAATATGTTTTAGTTGGATTTGAACAGGTTTTAGTTGGATTTGAACAGGTTTTAGTTGGATTTGAACATGTTTTAGTTGGATTTGAACAGGTTTTAGTTAGATTTGAACAGGTTTTAGTTAGATTTGAACAGGTTTTAGTTTGATTTGAACAGGTTTTAGTTGGATTTGAACAGGTTTTAGTTAGATTTGAGCAGGTTTCAGTTGGATTTGAGCAGGTTTAATACTGCTTTAACATGTTCACAATAATCTTTTTTAGCTTAAATAAATCAGACCCTTTTGATTCATTTTATTTCCTTCAGGACGTGGTTGATCTGATGCTGTCCGTGATGCTGTGTCGCTGACCTCTGACCCCTGTTCCCCCGTCTCCTCTGATTGGTGGAAGCGGTGCCGGGTCATCATGCAGCTGGCCTATCAGAAGCTCCCGTCTCAGCTCAGAGCCCAGTCGCGGCTGAAGAAGCTGACGGCCGTGCTGCTCACTGCGTACGCCGTTAAAAAACTGTCTCCGCTCGTCTGGAGGAGGCTGCAGGTGTGTTTCACAGGCCTGTAGTTATCTGTAATTATGAAAACAGTCAATGGTTTAGTAAAAGTCATGGTAACATAACATTATGATCACCGACAAAAATAAATGCTCTGTCCTGCTCCGGCCTGTTTTAGTTGGGTTCAAACTGGTTTTAGTTGGATTTGAACAGGTTTTAGTTGAATTTGAGCGGGTTTTAGTTGGATTTGAACAGGTTTTAGATGGATTTGAACAGGTTATGGTCAGATTTGAACAGGTTTTAGTTGGATTTGAACAGGTTTTAGTTGGATTTGAACAGGTTGTAGTTAGATTTGAATAAGTTTAGTTGGATTTGAACAGGTTTTAGTTGGATTTGGACAGGTTTTAGTTGGATTTGAACAGGTTTTGGTCAGATTTGAACAGGTTTTAGTTGGATTTGAACAGGTTTTAGTTGAATTTGAACAGGTTTTAGTTGGATTTGAACAGGTTTTGGTCAGATTTGAACAGGTTTTAGTTGAATTTGAACAGGTTTTAGTTGGATTTGAACAGGTTTTAATCAGATTTGAACAGGCTTTGGTTGGATTTGAACAGGTTTTAGTTGGATTTAAACATGTTTTGGTTGGATTTGAACAGATTTAGTTAGATTTGAACATGTTTTGGTTGGATTTGAACAGGTTTTAGTTAGATTTAAACATGTTTTGGTTGGATTTGAACAGGTTTTAGTTAGATTTGAACAGGTTTTAGTTGAATTTGAACAGGTTTTAGTTAGATTTGAACAGGCTTTGGTTGGATTTGAACAGGTTTTAGTTAGATTTGAACAGGTTTTAGTTGAATTTGAACAGGTTTTAGTTAGATTTGAACATGTTTTGGTTGGATTTGAACAGGTTTTAGTTGGATTTAAACATGTTTTGGTTGGATTTGAACAGATTTAGTTTCAGTTAAACTCTAAACTTGGATTTAATAACATTAATATTTTATGGTGAAAAATTGCTCCTGTTTGACCTTTTTTTAAATAAAGAAGCAGGAAAGGTTTCTGCTGCTGTTGGAGCAGAGACCGGGACAGAAACTAAACCCAGACTCTAACAGGGACTGTGATGTTTTCCAGGCGGCTGCAGGATGTAAACAAAGAGGCGGGGCTAATCTCCCGGTGGGTGTGGCCAGCAGCTCTGATCTGACCAATCACAGCAAAGTGAGGAAGAAGAGCAGGTGAGACACTGAGGCTGATGCATCTGTTCATGAGTTTTAATATATAATAATAAAGCTAATAAATATGAGGATATCATATGAGCAGTTTTTTTACTTCTAAATTCTATGGCAGTATTTAATTTCCTGTCGCTAGGACTTTATACTTTAATACCGACAGTAAAATAATCAGTGACATTTAGAGATGAACCAGTATCACAGTAAATTAATATACCTCCGTAATGAAACATGACATTAAAAAGCACAAAAATAATACTTAAAATGCAGCTGTAAATTCTGATTCGGTTTTGATTGGATTTAAACAAGTTTTAGATGGATTTGAACAGGTTTTAGATGGATTTGAACAGGTTTTACTTGGATTTGAACAGGTTTAGTTGGACTTGAATAGATTAAGGTTGGATTTAAACAGTTTTGTTTCCGTTTGAACAGGTTTCATTTGGATCTAAAGAGGTTTTAAACGATTTTGAAGTTATAATATTTTAACAGGTTTTTCCAGAGAAGTCTTTTCCATCTTTCATATGTAGCTCTGGTCTGTTTGCAGGTCTCCGGCCGTCAACAGAGACTTCTTCCTGAGGCTCTGTCGTTTGTTGAAGCTGTTGTTTCCTCGTTTGTTGTGTCCTGAGATCGGTTTGTTGGTGCTGCACTCGCTCACTCTGATGTCACGCACTTTCCTCTCCATCTACGTGGCTGCTCTGGACGGTCAGTGTCCATCATTCTTTAACTCTATTATGTTTCTAACTACAGCTCCGTCCACCACGTGTTATTATGTTATTATTATTATTAATGAGTAATAAGTGAAGGTTTTACATTTATATCAGACACTTGGGGCACACAGAGGTTTGATCTGAAATCATTTTAGCCACATGTTAAAATGAAGAATCCATTATTTTGTATTATTTTGAATAAATGACAAACCAGTGTCAACAGCTGTGGCCTAAAGATCCCCCTCTTTAGGCCACAGACGTCGACACTGGTTTGTTTAAGGACATCTTTAACAATAACAGGTTTAAACTTCCCTCCTGTTTCCACATGTACTTATGTCATTGTTATATTGACAGTTGACACTTGATGAAATGATGAAAACAGTCTGGAATGTGAGAGTTTGACACTAAACAGACATGAGCAGACACTAGAGAGAGGAATAGGAGAAAATGTCTAATCTAGTTAGACTCTGGACGCTCACACGAGGTCAAAGGTGAAGGGTCACAGAAGTGTATCTTAGTTGAAGCTCTCTGTTGATCATGATTGAGTTACCTGTTACCTGTGCTGTCCTCAGGAGTGATAGTCAAGTGCATCGTTCAGAAGGACCCTCAGGCCTTCGTGCTGCAGCTCGCCAAATGGCTCCTGGTCGCCGTTCCTGCCACTTTCATCAACAGCGCCATCCGCTTCCTGGAAGGTCAGCTGACCCTGAGCTTCAGGAGCCGATTGGTCAGCCACGCCTACCAGCTGTACTTCACCAACCAGGTAGGAGCCAGGTGACCTTCATCCATGACCACTGCTGTTTCTGTAACATTAACCCTCTTCATTCTGTTTCCACCTGAGGCTCTTCGACACAAAAAGCTCTTTTAAAGATGCCACAGAAATATTATGTGTCAACATATTTATAAATGCCATTATTACCTCACCAAACATAACAGATATTGATGAAGTTTCTAAAAATGTTCACCCTTAAATTCCAGTTTTAGTGATTCAAGTCTCTTTGTTTGTGTTTTGTTTTTGTTTTTTTACACAAAAGTTAGTTTTTTCCCCCGTCGCATACATTTAAATTTAAAATAAATTTAAAATTTTAAATTTAAATAAATAAATAAAAAATAAATTTAAATTTTGTGTCCAAAATGCATTTTGAATGAGAGTCAATGGCACATAAAAAGCGGAAGGGACACAGGTGGAAGTATTTAGTTTAAAAGGCATAAGAAAGACTCTGTGTTATTTTCTAGACGTATTATCGCGTGTCGAACATGGACGGCCGTCTGTCGAACCCGGACCAGTCTCTCACCGAGGACATCGTGATGTTCTCGGCCTCCATCGCTCACCTTTACTCCAACCTGACCAAACCCATCCTGGACGTGGTGGTCACCTGTTACACTCTGCTCCGGACCGCTCAGTCCAAAGGTCAGAGGTCACACCCTCCTCTTTAGTGACGGGGACGATGTTGATGTGTGTTTATGACCCTTTAGGAGCCAACACCACGTGGCCCTCCATCATCGCCGGCCTGGTGGTGGCGCTCACGGCTAAAGTGCTGCGCTCGTGTTCGCCGCGCTTCGGGAAACTGGTGGCAGAGGAGGCCAAACGGAAAGGAGACCTGAGATACATGCACTCACGCATCATCGCCAACTCAGAGGAGATCGCCTTCTACGGAGGTCACAAGGTCAGGCTTTAGGAGCTTTGTTCAAAATAGAGCTGAACAATATAAAACACAGCACATATTTCACACATATTCAACCTGAAGTGTATTTTATTGTTTGGTTGAATACAGAAGTTGTTGTTTTAAACTTAGATCCTAAGACTAGAACGTGTGTGATTTAAACCCCATGAAGGAGCTTGTGTAAAAGCAGCGCTCCACATGAACAGTTGTCCTCTGCTCGGCCTCTTTATTCCTGATGGAACATGTGATAAACACGTGTCCCACTGATAAGTCTCCAGAGTCACTGACCTTTACTGATGCTTATATCTGCTCAGAGAGGTCTGTTTAGGTCACGCTGAGGGCTTCAGGATCACATCAGTTTGTCCAGAGGTGGGACTTTTATGTAGAATTTAAGCAGGAATTAAACAATAAAAATATCTGTTGTGTGATGAAATTAAATGAAATGAATAATTCAAGGATCCCAAAAGTTACTGGTAGGTTTCTCTTTGTGTTTAAAAGTGTTTTGGAGATGAACTGCATTTACAAACATACAGATAACAAAATTTAGATTTAGTAATATATGAGTTAGGTTGCTTTTTGAGACACGTCCTTCCTTTGTTTAGATGATTTAAGATTTGGTTTGTTTTTCTTCTATATGGTCACCAGCAAATAAATAAAATGAAAAAGAAAGGAAAAGGCAGTCACTCGCAGCAGTAGTTCTGTCCCACTCGTTCTGTCTCTTGAGTTTATTTATACTAAATACAAACTAAAGCAGCTGTATTTGCTAAGTCTAATTCTGTGTATGGTTCACCTCTAAATATTTTTTCACCTGCATTGCTTCAAGAAAAAGATTTTAAAATGTAAGTTTGTGCTGGACTGGAGCTGTTTGCTTTGTAAATATTTGCAGCGTTTGTTTCGTGAGTGAGGTCTGCAGGTCGTTGTGTTTGAAAGAGACAGACTGGGTTTGTTTGTTTTGTAAATGAGGACGAGCCTCTGTGACACAGTCGAGCTTTTGTTTTGGAAATGCTTAGTTTGAATTTCACTGGTGGTTATTTCAGTGTAACTGGTCGTGTCCAGGTGGAGATGGTTGAGTTTTAGTAGATTCTAAATGTTTCTCTGGTGTTTGGTGGTGTCCAGGTGGAGATGGTTAAGTTTTAGTAGATTCTAAATGTTTCTCTGGTGTTTGGTCGTGTCCAGGTGGAGATGGTTGAGTTTTACTAGATTCTAAATGTTTCTCTGGTGTTTGGTGGTGTCCAGGTGGAGATGGTTGAGTTTTAGTAGATTCTAAATGGTTTCTCTGGTGTTTGGTCGTGTCCAGGTGGAGATGGTTGAGTTTTACTAGATTCTAAATGTTTCTCTGGTGTTTGGTGGTGTCCAGGTGGAGATGGTTGAGTTTTAGTAGGTTCTAAATGTTTCTCTGGTGTTTGGTGGTGTCCAGGTGGAGATGGTTGAGTTTTAGTAGATTCTAAATGTTTCTCTGGTGTTTGGTGGTGTCCAGGTGGAGATGGTTGAGTTTTTGTAGATTCTAAATGTTTCTCTGGTGTTTGGTCGTGTCCAGGTGGAGATGGTTGAGTTTTAGTAGATTCTAAATGTTTCTCTGGTGTTTGGTCGTGTCCAGGTGGAGATGGTTGAGTTTTTGTGGATTCTAAATGTTTCTCTGGTGTTTGGTCGTGTCCAGGTGGAGATGGTTGAGTTTTAGTAGATTCTAAATGTTTCTCTGGTGTTTGGTGGTGTCCAGGTGGAGATGGTTGAGTTTTTGTGGATTCTAAATGTTTCTCTGGTGTTTGGTCGTGTCCAGGTGGAGATGGTTGAGTTTTTGTGGATTCTAAATGTTTCTCTGGTGTTTGGTCGTGTCCAGGTGGAGATGGTTGAGTTTTAGTAGGTTCTAAATGTTTCTCTGGTGTTTGGTCGTGTCCAGGTGGAGATGGTTGAGTTTTAGTAGATTCTAAATGTTTCTCTGGTGTTTGGTGGTGTCCAGGTGGAGATGGTTGAGTTTTAGTAGATTCTAAATGTTTCTCTGGTGTTTGGTGGTGTCCAGGTGGAGATGGTTGAGTTTTAGTAGATTCTAAATGTTTCTCTGGTGTTTGGTGGTGTCCAGGTGGAGATGGTTGAGTTTTAGTAGATTCTAAATGTTTCTCTGGTGTTTGTGTAGGTGGAGATGGTTGAGTTTTAGTAGATTCTAAATTTTCTCTGGTTTTGTGGTGTCCAGGTGGAGATGGTTGAGTTTTTGTAGATTCTAAATGGTTTCTCTGGTGTTTGGTCGTGTCCAGGTGGAGATGGTTGAGTTTTAGTAGGTTCTAAATGTTTCTCTGGTGTTTCTCTGGTGTTTGGTGGTGTCCAGGTGGAGATGGTTGAGTTTTAGTAGGTTCTAAATGTTTCTCTGGTGTTTGGTCGTGTCCAGGTGGAGATGGTTGAGTTTTTGTAGATTCTAAATGTTTAATCTGGTGTTTGGTGTCCAGGTGGAGATGGTTGAGTTTTAGTAGATTCTAAATGTTTCTCTGGTGTTTGGTGGTGTCCAGGTGGAGATGGTTGAGTTTTAGTAGATTCTAAATGTTTCTCTGGTGTTTGGTGGTGTCCAGGTGGAGATGGTTGAGTTTTAGTAGATTCTAAATGTTTCTCTGGTGTTTGGTGGTGTCCAGGTGGAGATGGTTGAGTTTTTGTAGATTCTAAATGTTTCTCTGGTGTTTGGTCGTGTCCAGGTGGAGATGGTTGAGTTTTAGTAGGTTCTAAATGTTTCTCTGGTGTTTCTCTGGTGTTTGGTGGTGTCCAGGTGGAGATGGTTGAGTTTTAGTAGGTTCTAAATGTTTCTCTGGTGTTTGGTCGTGTCCAGGTGGAGATGGTTGAGTTTTTGTAGATTCTAAATGTTTAATCTGGTGTTTGGTCGTGTCCAGGTGGAGATGGTTGAGTTTTAGTAGATTCTAAATGTTTCTCTGGTGTTTGGTGGTGTCCAGGTGGAGATGGTTGAGTTTTAGTAGATTCTAAATGTTTCTCTGGTGTTTGGTGGTGTCCAGGTGGAGATGGTTGAGTTTTAGTAGATTCTAAATGTTTCTCTGGTGTTTGGTGGTGTCCAGGTGGAGATGGTTGAGTTTTAGTAGGTTCTAAATGTTTCTCTGGTGTTTGGTGGTGTCCAGGTGGAGATGGCTCAGCTGCAGAGGAGCTACACTTCGCTCTCGTCTCAGATCCATCAGATTCTGTTGAAGAGGCTGTGGTACGTGATGTTGGAGCAGTTCATGATGAAGTACGTCTGGAGCGCGTCGGGTTTGGTGATGGTGGCTGTGCCCATCATCACGGCCACTGGATACTCCGAACACGGTAAAGCACCTCTGAATACCTCAGAAGATCCTGATAAAACCTGATTAATGTGTTTTTTGTGCGTGCAGACTCTGAGGAGGTGAAGCAGGCGGCCATCTTGATGAAGGAGGAGGAGCTGGTGAGCGAGAGGACGCAGGCGTTTACGACGGCGAGGAACCTCCTGAACGCAGCGGCCGACGCGGTGGAGAGGATCATGAGCTCGTACAAAGAGGCACGGCTTCACGAATATTCTCCAAATGTTTACGCTTCTGTTGTGAATTCTGTGGAGCAGGACTAAAGGGTTTCGTCACACTAAACTGTTCCAGAGATCAAACAAATTGAAATATAACACAAAGATAACTCAAAATGCAGTTTTTGAGTCATGATTTTATTTATTAAGAAAAAAAAAGTTCAAAAGTCTCTCAATCTCAAAGCTTTATAAATGGCTTTGTAACCCTTTCCAGACTTTGTTTCTCACCTTTTCCTGAGTTTCTTTTGAGATCTTTTGGCTTTTTCTTCACTTCACTTTGTCAGACAGGTTCTGTTTAAGTGATTTCTTGATTCAACAGCTCTGACAGTGATCAGACCTGAGTGTGGACGGAGAAAATGAACTCAGCTTTCCAAAAAAATGTCATTAATCTCGTTAATTCATGATTTAGATTAGATTAGATTATCCTTTATTGTCATTTTTGTGTCACATAAAAACAGGATTGTGTTTGAGGCGTCCATCACTTATTTCAGTGCACAATGAAACAATAAAAAGTCTAAAATGTATAGTTTAATTAAAAGACTACACAATAATTACTGATGCTGTGGGAAAGAAGCTAACAAGGGGGGCACTTACCTTTTCACACAGATTGTTTTTCCCTTAAAATGATCACTTAAAAGCTGCATTTTGTGTTCACGTGAGTTATCTTTGTGTAATATTTAAATTAGTTTGATCTGAAGTTTGACAAATGAAATCTGAAGAAGTCACTGTATAACCAGACCTTTCTCCTTTAGAGGAGTTAACCTGATCCTTCCTTCAGCCCCGGGTCAGCTCTAACTCCGTCTGTCGGGGTTTGTAGGTGACAGAACTGGCCGGTTACACGTCTCGAGTCTCGGAGATGCTGGACGTGTTTGAGGACGTGAAAGAAGGAGTCTACCGTCGATCCTCAGACCGAGAAGAAGAAGAAGAGGAACCGTCCAAAGGAAAAGAACAGACTGTGGTTCAGCACGGACAGAGAGTCTACAGACTGGAGATCAGAGGTGAGGGATTAACATGGGTTTATTCATTTAGACGTTCACTAATTGAAGATATTGATGAGCCTTAATGCATTGTTAAACACAGAATAGACAGCACTGGAGGTTTATTTTCATCTTGATTTGCTAACACATTGATTAACAGGACATTTATAAACTAACTCAGAGACTTGTGAGTAATAAAAGCTGGTTGTGCTGAGGATGAATGTTTTGTCTGCTCAGGTCAGGTGTTCAGTGTGGAGCAGGGCATTCGCTGTGAGAACCTGCCCATCATCACTCCCAACGGAGACGTGGTGGTGTCCAGCCTCAACATTCAGGTAACGCACCTTTACCTGGGTCGTACATCAGCAGCCAATCACAA
This sequence comes from Rhyacichthys aspro, assembly GCA_036850595.1. Taxonomy (NCBI): domain Eukaryota; kingdom Metazoa; phylum Chordata; class Actinopteri; order Gobiiformes; family Rhyacichthyidae; genus Rhyacichthys; species Rhyacichthys aspro. The sequence goes on along the minus strand of CM072154.1, from coordinate 24,328,314 downwards.
CGGAGCTGAGCGATCATCAATACATCACAAAAGTATAGGTTTGAGACAGTGAGATAATCCAATAAACCAGGACTAAAGGCAGGAGGCCGTGTGTAGACTTGGACTTATAGCTTTATGCTTTATGCCAAACCAATGACTTTTAATAAATGAATTAAATGAATATAGGATTTGTTTCATATTAATGTATTTGATTAGTAAAAATATGACTTTATTTTAGACACATTTTCATCAGACAGATCAAATACTAATTAACTAATTAAACTATTTGACAGTATTATTCAGGATATATCATTCATAGTCCATCGTTATTGAAAGTAGCTTGTAGCGCTCTGTAAAAGCAAATATAGACAATAATAGTAAATCAGTATTAATTGTGATAAAATAATGATATGATATTCTTGCTGAGCGTTTGTGTGCAGTGTGCAGATGTGACCACAAGGTGTCACTGTTGGTCTGAGCAGGTCTGGGTCTGTTTTGGAGCGCGCTCAGTACAGACGCTGTATTCATGTGTTTACAACTCCCATCTCTCTTTCTACTTTTCCTGTTCCTTTGTCCTTTCCTCAATCTTCTTCCTTCTCTTCCTTCTCTACACGTTGAGTATTTAGTGAATCATTAAATAAACCACATTAAACCTTTGTTTCCTCTTGATTCAAACCCGTTCCGTCTCTTCATTCCTTCCATGTTCCCGTCTCCGGGGTCAGAGTTCACCTCGGCGCCTGCATCTCATCACATTTGCGTGTGTCTCGAGTCAAAGCGGCGATTATCAGCCTTTAACTCACTGCAGAGGAATTAAAGTCCGTCGACTGAAGCCTCTCTGTGGCTGGAGTTTGACCTCTCACCTCTCTGCGCTCTGATTGGTCCGCTCTGTCTGTCTGTGATCTGATAAAACTTTGTTAACTTCAGTCCGGATCGAGCTGTAAAATTCCTCCGAACACGACCTTAGTTGAAACCCTCGGAGCCACAGCTGAGACCAGAAAACAAGCTGAGGGTGAATTTACAGAGAGTTTGTCTTGGTTTCTTCTGTTTCTGAGTAAAAGTGAAGCACAGTGGAACGTTAGCCCGAGGTCAGAGCCTTTGAAAGAGATTAAGTCTGAGTCTGAGGTGAAACATGTTGCAACACGCTTTTGGGAAACTTTGAAACAGAGTGAAATGAAGTTCTCTAGGTCGACTCCGTTAGAAAAAGGAGCCAGTTTAGTTCTTTAGTGAGATATATGATTATGAATATGAATATTACGAGCTGATCATTGCTGTAGACTTTTCAAAACTCACTCATGAAGAACATTTCACGTTCAGCAGCTCTTCTTTCACAAAAACTACACATGACATAAAAAAATACAGTAAATATCAACTAATGTAACTAACTATTCAGCTCCACAGATGTTTATGCCCTTTTCTCAGGATCCATGGATCAGTTCAGACTCTAACATCACTGTCATTAGAAATATAATCTACTTTTTCATTGTGTTCATTTTCTGTCACAGTAGTAAAAGATTTAATAAAACATAAACAACATAACTTGTAAAAACAATTAATAAAGCATGTAAGTATTTAATTTGAGAATATTAAACTGTGGGAGGTGCTTTTGAAGCTGCAGCTCGACCTGAAATCTGTTCCAAAAACGCATCCTTCAAAATAAAAGCATTAACTACTACTGATCACAACAATTAAATATGAGACAAAACAAGAAACAGCTCCAACAAACAGCAATCATTTGTTTTTTAATAAATAGCTGACTGTACAGTTGCCCCAGAGGCTGCTGGGAAGTGTAGTTTGATGGCTCCTGTGTTTGTGCAGGTGGAGGAGGGGATGAACGTCCTGATCACTGGACCCAACGGCTGTGGGAAGAGCTCTCTGTTCAGGATCCTCTCAGGACTCTGGCCCGTTTACGGAGGAGCTCTGTTCAGACCTGAGCCTCAGCACATGTTCTACATCCCACAGAGGTAACAGGACCGAACCGGGTCTGAACCGGGTCTGAGCCGGGTCTGAACCGGGTCTAAACAAGCTTTGAAACAGGACTGAACTGGGTCTAAACCAGGATTAAACCAGGTGTACACTGGGAGTAAACCAGGACTAAAGCAAGACCTAAACCAGGACTAAAGCAAGACCTAAACCAGGACTAAAGCAAGACCTAAACCAGGCCAGAACCAAGGCCTAACCAGGACTAAACCATCTCAATGTTGGGTCTAATCAGGACTAAATCAGGTCTAAAAAGAATTCAACCTGGTCTAAATCAGTCAGTTTACTCCAAGACCAAAACCTCGACTAAACTGGGACTAAACCCAAACTAATCCAGGACTGACCCAGGAATAATTCAGGGCTAAACTGTGTCTAAACCAGGACTGGACTAAAGGTGTATTTATTTATTTATACGTGTTCCTTCCTCCCGTGTGTGTTCCTTCCTCCCGTGTGTGTTCCTTCCTCCCGTGTGTGTTCCTTCCTCCCGTGTGTGTTCGTTCCTCCCGTGTGTGTTCCTTCCTCCCGTGTGTGTTCCTTCCTCCCGTGTTCCTTCCTCCCGTGTTCCTTCCTCCCGTGTTCCTTCCTCCCGTGTTCCTTCCTCCCGTGTGCGTCCCTCCCGTGTTCCTTCCTCCCGTGTGCGTCCCTCCCGTGTTCCTTCCTCCCGTGTTCCTTCCTCCCGTGTGCGTCCCTCCCGTGTTCCTTCCTCCTGTGTTCCTTCCTCCCGTGTGCGTCCCTCCCGTGTGCGTCCCTCCCGTGTTCCTTCCTGCCGTGTTCCTTCCTCCCGTGTACGTCCCTCCCGTGTGCGTCCCTCCCGTGTGCGTCCCTCCCGTGTACGTCCCTCCCGTGTGCGTCCCTCCCGTGTGCGTCCCTCCCGTGTACATCCCTCCCGTGTCCCTCCCGTGTGCGTCCCTCCCGTGTTCCTTCCTCCCGTGTTCCTTCCTCCCTTGTTCCTTCCTCCCGTGTGCGTCCCTCCCGTGTTCCTCCCGTGTTCCTTCCTCCCGTGTTCCTTCCTCCCGTGTTCTTCCTCCCGTGTTCCTCCCGTGTGCGTCCCTCCCGTGTGCGTCCCTCCCGTGTTCCTCCCGTGTGCGTCCAGGCCGTACATGTCCGAGGGCTCTCTCCGGGACCAGGTCATTTATCCAGACTCCGTGGACGACATGAGACTCCGAGGCCTCACAGACTCAGACCTGGAGAGGATCCTGAGGACGGTCCATCTGGTTTACATCCTGGACCGAGAGGGAGGTGGGTCCCGGGCCGCGTCACGGATCTGTTCAACGTTCAACACGTGACTTTATCTTGTCTCTTGTGTGTTGAGGCTGGGAGGCTGTGAGCGACTGGAAGGATGTGTTATCTGGAGGAGAGAAGCAGAGGATGGGCATGGCTCGGATGTTCTATCACCGGTAACATCTACAAACATTTATTTAAACAACAGAGCTGCAGCTAAAGGACTTTTAAATGTTTAGAATGGGCATCCAATCACCTGCAGGCTTTTATCTACAGACCTGCTCTTAACAAACACTTTTAACTTCAGCGATCAATGAAGGTTTTAGTTATATTTATATTATACAGTCATTACATGTCTACAGCGTTTCCCACAGTTAGAACAGAATAGTCATTGTAACGTGTGGCATCTACAACGAAATTAAAACGTGTCATACATTTAACATTCAGACAGTAAATATATAAAACTAATTCTTAAATGCTAAAAATGGCATCATAAAGACTGTTTTTTTACGATAAACTATTTGGGTTTAAACCGTTTTCTCAAACAATATCAGGTAGAGTCTGTTTAACTGGAAACAGGACGAGTTACTCAAAATAAAATGTTTATGACAAACCAAACCAAAGGAGATCAGAGGCTTATTTCAGCTTTGTCTTGTCTCATCACAAATAAACGCTGTCTCTGGAAATAAAACGTCTCTGAAGAGGATTAGAGCTGTAAATGTCTCCAGACTCTGATCTCTGTCTGTTATTTCCAGCCCCAGATACGCTCTTCTGGACGAATGCACCAGCGCCGTCAGCATCGACGTGGAGGGCAACATCTACCAGGCCGCAAAGGATGCTGGGATCGCTCTGCTGTCCATCACTCACCGACCCTCGCTCTGGTCAGAACTCACTTCAGACTGTCACAAATCACTCAGTTTTGTCTCATAATGCATCAGGCAGTTTACCTCTTTGTCTTTTAGTTCAACTTTAATCCGTGAAGCAGTGAGTTTTTATCCAACAGTTTATTTAAAAAAGGCCGAACTCTGCTGCAGTTGTTTTGAGGTGTTTTTCCTCTGGCCTGTAGAGGGCAGCAGAGCTCTGAGTCGCTGCAGACTGACACACCCTCTGTTCACACTCTTTTGATTTTACACAATAGTTTTCATTGCACCAAGACTCAGAGGAAGACAGAGAGAGTTCAGGTCAGCTCCTCCAACAGAGACAAAGGAGTAAGAGTCAAATATTTAACACAGAATGAACTAAAAACACACCTGTCCTTTGTAAATCTCTTTAAACCCTGGCTCTCAGTTTATTAATAATGAGGTTCAAATGTCGATGTTGTGTTTCCTGTTTTTATGGCGTGACCTGGAAGTGGTTTCTCTCCAACAGGAAGTACCACTCTCACCTGCTGCAGTTCGACGGAGAAGGAGGCTGGAAGTTTGTTCCTCTCGACGCCTCCACTCGGCTCTCGCTGCAGGTTCTGACTCACCTTAACCAAACAGAAACCAGACTCACCTTAACCTCAGAGAAACCACACTCACCTTAACCTCAGAGAAACTAGACTCACCTTAACCTCAGAGAAACCAGACTCACCTTAACCTCAGAGAAACCACACTCACCTTAACCTCAGACAAACCACACTCACCTTAACCTCAGACAAACCACACTCACCTTAACCTCAGACAAACCACACTCACCTTAACCTCAGACAAACCACACTCACCTTAACCTCAGAGAAACCACACTCACCTTAACCTCAGAGAAACCACACTCACCTTAACCTCAGAGAAACCACACTCACCTTAACCAAACAGAATCCAGACTCACCTTAACCTCAGAGAAACCAGGCTCACCTTAACCTCAGAGAAACCAGACTCACCTTAACCTCAGAGAAACCAGACTCACCTTAACCTCAGAGAAACCAGACTCACCTTAACCTCAGAGAAACTAGACTCACCTTAACCTCAGAGAAACCAGACTCACCTTAACCTCAGAGAAACCACACTCACCTTAACCTCAGAGAAACCAGACTCACCTTAACCTCAGAGAAACCAGACTCACCTTAACCTCAGAGAAACCACACTCACCTTAACCTCAGAGAAACCACACTCACCTTAACCAAAGAGAATCCAGACTCACCTTAACCTCAGAGAAACCAGACTCACCTTAACCTCAGAGAAACCAGGCTCACCTTAACCTCAGAGAAACCAGACTCACCTTAACCTCAGAGAAACTAGACTCACCTTAACCTCAGAGAAACCAGACTCACCTTAACCTCAGAGAAACCACACTCACCTTAACCTCAGACAAACCACACTCACCTTAACCTCAGACAAACCACACTCACCTTAACCTCAGAGAAACCAGACTCACCTTAACCTCAGAGAAACCACACTCACCTTAACCTCAGAGAAACCACACTCACCTTAACCTCAGAGAAACCACACTCACCTTAACCTCAGAGAAACCACACTCACCTTAACCTCAGAGAAACCACACTCACCTTAACCAAACAGAATCCAGACTCACCTTAACCTCAGAGAAACTAGACTCACCTTAACCTCAGAGAAACCAGGCTCACCTTAACCTCAGAGAAACCAGACTCACCTTAACCTCAGAGAAACCAGACTCACCTTAACCTCAGAGAAACCAGACTCACCTTAACCTCAGAGAAACCAGACTCACCTTAACCTCAGAGAAACCACACTCACCTTAACCTCAGAGAAACCAGACTCACCTTAACCTCAGAGAAACCAGACTCACCTTAACCTCAGAGAAACCAGACTCACCTTAACCTCAGAGAAACCACACTCACCTTAACCAAACAGAATCCAGACTCACCTTAACCTCAGAGAAACTAGACTCACCTTAACCTCAGAGAAACCAGGCTCACCTTAACCTCAGAGAAACCAGACTCACCTTAACCTCAGAGAAACCAGACTCACCTTAACCTCAGAGAAACCAGACTCACCTTAACCTCAGAGAAACCACACTCACCTTAACCTCAGAGAAACCACACTCACCTTAACCTCAGAGAAACCACACTCACCTTAACCTCAGAGAAACCAGACTCACCTTAACCTCAGAGAAACCACACTCACCTTAACCTCAGAGAAACCACACTCACCTTAACCTCAGAGAAACCACACTCACCTTAACCTCAGAGAAACCACACTCACCTTAACCTCAGAGAAACCACACTCACCTTAACCTCAGAGAAACCAGACTCACCTTAACCAAACAGAATCCAGACTCACCTTAACCTCAGAGAAACTAGACTCACCTTAACCTCAGAGAAACCACACTCACCTTAACCTCAGAGAAACCACACTCACCTTAACCAAACAGAATCCAGACTCACCTTAACCTCAGAGAAACCACACTCACCTTAACCTCAGAGAAACCACACTCACCTTAACCTCAGAGAAACCAGACTCACCTTAACCTCAGAGAAACCAGACTCACCTTAACCTCAGAGAAACCACACTCACCTTAACCTCAGAGAAACCAGACTCACCTTAACCTCAGAGAAACCACACTCACCTTAACCAAACAGAATCCAGACTCACCTTAACCTCAGAGAAACCACACTCACCTTAACCTCAGAGAAACCAGACTCACCTTAACCTCAGAGAAACCACACTCACCTTAACCAAACAGAATCCAGACTCACCTTAACCTCAGAGAAACCACACTCACCTTAACCTCAGAGAAACCATACTCACCTTAACCTCAGAGAAACCACACTCACCTTAACCTCAGAGAAACCACACTCACCTTAACCTCAGAGAAACCACACTCACCTTAACCTCAGAGAAACCATACTCACCTTAACCTCGTTAGCGTTACCGTGGAAACCCGTTAACTTTCGCCATTGAAATAACCATTCTCATTAAATATGAGAATTAAACACGAAGAAACTGCTCTGGACCAAGAGAGAAGGATGGAACCAAGTCCAGGACCAAGACCAGGACCAGGACTAGGACTAGACACAACAAGAGTCTAAGTTTTAGTCCTAATTTAGTCCTGATTTACTCCAGGTTTAGTCCTAGTTTAGTCCTGATATAGTCCTGGTTTAGTCCTAGTTTAGTCCAGATTTAGTCCCGATTTAGTCCAGATTTAGACCAGGTTTAGTCCAGGTTTAGTCCTGGTTTCTTTCCTGAGAGACTCCAGAGACCAGTCCAAGTCCTGTGCAGGTTTACAGTGATTTATCGACATTAGCTCAGGTGTTAGCTCAGGTGATATTTGATAATTAAGCGTTGATTATTAATTGAATCATTAAAACAACAGGATTATTGCTAGTTGATGAAAGCACATGAACATTATCCGTTTGTGTTTTGATTTCTGGTTGGACTTGAGTCAGGTTCGGAGTGATTCTCTGAGGAATAAGAGCTGCGTTATTCTCCGTTTGTTTCTGTTTTTAAATAAAGCCTCGGTCTGACCTTCGACCCCGAGCTGACAGCTGTAACCACGGCAACGACAGCAACAGCAGTAACCACGGAAACCAGCAGCATCAGCATCAGCTTCGGGCGAAAAACTGAAACTTTCTCCTCTGCCCACACTCTTCCTCTGAGTTAGAGCTGTTTAAACAAAGACTGAACTAATCCTCGACTCAAACTAGAGCTGAACCAGGACTAACTCAGAGAAGAACCAAAGAAAAATAAACCCAGCAGCTCTTCAAGAGTTTATTATAAAACACAGCTCCATCTTTTTACCATCTTCAGTGAAAACAGGTCTGTCTTATGACGTCAATCTAGTTTCAGCTGAAAAAGCATCATCAGAGTGAATAGAAGCATTAAGGGACAGAATTCCTCCACTGACTTGTATTCATATTTCAATCTGAGGATCCATGAGTCTCTCGAGTCCATCTCTTCTTCTGTTTTGTCCAATTTTGTCTCTTTTTGTCTGTTTTTCAGGAAGAGAAGCAGCGTCTGGAGACGTCTCTGTCCGGAGTTCCCAAAATGCAGCAGCGTTTGGCCGAGCTCTGCGTCCTGCTCGGAGAAAAGGAAGAGGAACAAGACTGAAGACGAAGAGGAGGAGGAAGAGGAAGAGGAGTGAAGACGAAGAGGAGGAGGAAGAGGAGGAAGAAGAGGAGGAAGAGGAGGAGGAAGAGGAAGAGTAATGAAGACGAAGAGGAGGAAGAGGAGTGAAGACGAAGAGGAGGAAGAAGAGGAACAAGACTGAAGACGAAGAGGAGGAAGAAGAGGAACAAGACTGAAGATGAAGAGGAGGAAGAGGAGGAGGAGGAAGGACAGGCTCAGATCCCACTCTCACTTGTCCAACTGTGAAGAAACCTTTATATGATCCACCGACTCTTCGTCTTTAACACATTTCTGTTTTCATCACGTCCACTTTTCTTACGTTTAGATCTGTCTCAGAGACTTTTATTTTGACGATAAAATGGACAGTTCCTGAAATAATCGACGCAGACAGAGTTCTCACTTGGTTTGATATTTTGATCCAAACCTAATCTCCTAAAGAGGTTTACAGTTTTTCTCTTTGACTTTGGTTCAAATCTGTGAACAGTGTGTCTCCGTTTACACAAACCTGTAAAAATCACTGAACAAAACTGAAATCAGCAAAATCAGCAACGTTTTCACAAAATCTATCATCTTCTCAGATTTTAAACTTTTCAGATACATTTTTTATAGATTTTTTGACAGATTTCCTAAAACATAGAATAAATATTAATAAATATTTATCCTCTGAAAGTGGAAATATAGAAACATCAGACCATTTTAAATGAATACTGTATATATTTCAGTAAAAAACATCAAAAATAATAGAAGTAAATGATCTAATGCTGTTTGTTGAGTGAATATTTTCCTGTGACGTCTGTGGCACAACAATAAACAAAAGTTCTATAAAAGAAGAGGAAAAGAAAAACAGCTGAAGTTATAATAGGAAGAAGAGCAAGGCCGATGTTATTATTTAAATGAATAGTTCTGCTTTAGAAATGATTATAAAATGAGGTAGAACAGCAACACAGGATCCAACAGTGATTAAAGAACATCGACTGGCTTCAGTTTCTAATAATAATTATAATAACCTTTGTTTATGTAACACCAAGGTTTACTAAGTGCTTAACAAAGCATAAACCAAACAATGGAACAACAGAATGAACCAGACTCAGGTCGAGGTGATCACACGATGAAGTGTTGAGGTTAAAGGAGGAAACGTCGTCTAAAAATCTAAACTATAAATAAGTTATAAAAAAGAGACCTGCGCAGAGGCTCAGAAATGAAGCTGTAAAAGTATTTGTTCATGTCACTTTTGTCCTGGATGTGTTATAGCCGTTATAATGGTTATAACCATCGTTATAACCATCGTTATAACCATCGTCTCTGAGTCCAGCTGTGAACACGAGTCTTTAGATTTAGCTCAGGGTCAAACTTTGACAAAACAACGTTTTTGTCTCAAATTTAAATCCACTCTGTGTAACTTTTAGCCCAAAAATATCTCTTCTTTCATTTTGATGATGATTGGACATGTTTTTTTCGTCCGAACTTGCCGTCTTAAACGTCTCCAGAGCAGTCCCACAGAGAGGGACATGCGCCCTCTGCTGGAGAAACGTTACACAGGGTGGCTTTAAATTTAATAGATTTGGGTGAAAAACTCCCTTTTTTGAAGAACCACTGAACTGTTTTAAAAATGTGCTCAAGCCTTTAAGAAAAGCTAATGTTTTATTGATTTAAACTAAAACATATATATATGATTAATAATAATATATAATAGATATTTAGTGAAGACAGAGTTGGTTTAAACTGTGATAAAGGTTTGAAAAGTACAAATAGAGCTCATTTTTATTAATTCATTATTTGTTTAACTATTGGAATATTTCACTTAAATCTCACTTTCTGTTCAGATTCATGTTGGAATCACAGACAAATACGTTTATTTTGAAAAATGAAATATTATGCTTAAATAGATAGAAACCAGGTGAGAACAGGAGACAATGAAAGTATTTTAAACAAATCAATGCCTTAAATGTTTCATATAAAAAAGAAACAGAGGTCAAACTAATTCTGTGCCAATTATTATTATTATTATCATTGTTTTTTGTTTTTACTGTAGATTTATTTTCATTATGTCCAGGTCAAAGTATAATCATTGTTGAAGGATGAGCCGCTGCTGGAGTTTGTTTTATTGTAATGTTTCTGAAAATGATGCTGAAATATTTGTATTTAGTAGAAAATAAATTTTATTATTAATCAACTTGAGTCATGTAATATTTATTTTACAGGTGTTTCTATATAATGTGTTCTCTACACATGCCTTTGGAGGAAGAGTATTTTTCATCAAAAATCAATTATATGTTTGAATATGTTTGTTTTACATGAGAAAAATAAAATCTGAAAACACTTTTTTGTTCAGAGAAACACGAGGAAACAGCCCTGACTTCATCTGATAATAATATAATAAACTTTATTTATACATATCTTTACAAGAAAGAATAATATTTGCATCAAGACACAAAACAGTAAAAAAGAAAACAATAAAAACTCATATTAAAAACAATAACAGACTAAAATTAGACAATATCAAATGCTTCTTTAAAAAAGAATGTTTTTTAAACAAACAGCTGGACTATCTTTTATCCATTTTATTAGCTTTATTTATTTTGATCTAGTCTTTTATTGTGTTATTGTTTGATTTGTTGTTTTATTTATTTATTTGAGGTGCTCTTTCTTGAGCCATTAAATCTCTTTTGGCAGCGATGGTTGTTTTAAATGTGCTTCATGAATAAAACAGACATTTCCATTAAATATTAAAGGTATAATATAACTATAATAATATGAAGCCGGTGTTTGCTCCTGTCTGCTCCTCCAGACTGAGGACGTCCCGGATCCAGGGGGCGGTGGTCCTCAGTGCGCGGCGCGGGGCGGGGTCTTCGCTCGGACTCGGACTGGGACCTGTTGTAGTCTGTTCTGCGCCGGGTTCCGTTTCTGGACGTATCCACGGCTCACGCGCTCGGATCTAACCTGTGGAGCGGCGCGTGGACGTCAGGTGAGTCCCCACGTGCCCCCTGTTACCTCGCTCTGTTTCTTCCTCGAGGATTTTTTTTCTTTGGGTCTGAACTTGTCCCGAGCTACTGCTGCAGGGAGAGCGTGCTTTCAGGCGTGTCTCCGGACTCAGTTTAGAAAAGCGCCTATTTTAAAACAACGTCGCTTTTCTCTAAAACCCGTCCACCTAAAGGAATAATTCAAACAATTTTAGAAACCACTCGAGTCGTGCTTTGATTCGGCTCTAACAGATTTATTGTAGTTATATTTATCTTTGGTATTTTGTCGGTTATGTCACGTGGTTTTGACATCCCGAGCGTCAAATCCTATTGAAAAGTGAGTTGAAAAGTGGAGGTTTTTCTAATGGAGTTTGTGAATTGTTTTTTTTCTAAACAGCTCTTTTTCTGGGAATTGACTTTGGTTAATGTTTGATGACTGTTTTTATTGCGCGTGCCCGTGCTTTTACCCGTGCACGTGCATGTGACAGTTGCTGTTGTGTGAACTTGTCCCGGTTTGGCACCGTCTCTGTGAATAGCTCACATTCCGACACACACACACACACACACACACACACACACTCGCGCACTGTCACTGAGGCACGCGCACGTACATTCACGCGTACACGCACTCACTCGGCTGCTGGTATTGTGCTTTTACAGTTGGTTCTACTGAAGTTGTGTCGTTATTTAGAGGAACTCTGAATTACGTCACTATAATTAAACAGAAAAAAAAGAGAGAAGCGTTGTTAAAATAACCTTAATTAGAAAAACAGGCTCGTACTCATCCTCACGCACCTGAACACGCACCTGAACACGCACCTGAACACGCACCTGAAGCAGAAAAACCGGTTCAGAGTGAATTTACAGCAGAGTCTTATCTGTAAACAACACCGGCTCCTTTTGAAATGACTGAAGATTAATGGGCTTTTGTTTTAAACTGAATTTAGGTTTAATAACGACAGAAGTATATTTTCTGATGAGATTATTTCACTTTAGCTTCTGTCGAACAAAGACAGTGAAGTATCTGTGGAAAAGGAAAGCAGTTTTGATGTTTTTCTGGTGCAGTAGTTTAATGTAATACTCTAAACTACCACCCATTTGACCTTTGACCTCCTCTAAATAGGAGTGGACCCCACACTTTATGTTTTTTGGATGTCCTTTAATGTCAAAAACCTGAGTCTGACTGGATCTCGTCTCAACTCCTCTACTTTTGATTTAGTCTCTGTTTATTTTTGTGTCGAAATGTTTAGTGTTTGTTCTCATTAATGACTTTTTATTTAGTTTTTTTTCGTTTTCGGACGGAAAAACTATGACGAAATAACAAAATTAACACTGGCCAGAAGTCCATATTTGGACAAAAAGGCAGTGTTGTCACGGTGACCACCGAACCAATCAGGAACGAGCTTGTTAAGAGCTGGTTATGAGGTTTTTGGTGACATCTTGTGGTGGAAATGCAGATTAGAGTTTTGCTGATTGCTCAAAGTCATTTTAAATATTGTGATATTTTCAGAACAGTTCTTCAAATGGAGCCAGTTCTTTAAGAAATCAGTGTTTTCTCTTTATTTAAAGTCTCTTCAAAATAAAAGCATCAACCTTTAACTCCGGTTTAATGTGAACAATTGAGTACTATATGTGATATTATTTGCTCATTAATATAAAGACCTCTATAGAGCGTTTACGCAGAACAACCGTGTTTTTTGGGAGTATTTTATGTTATGACCCTTTTATTAAAGCCGTGACACTTTTTAAAAACTCTGATGTGAAAATATTGTGTGAAATTTGTCAGGTTTTTGTTGTTTTGTGTTTAATGTGTGTTTTTCTGAAGTTGTCTCTGAGGAAACTGTGAAGGTCCTCAGTCTGTGGTGGATTAGAGCGAGTTAAGCCTTAATCTGAAGAAAACCCTCCAGATTAAAACAAACAGACGTTAAACTTCTTCATCTGAGCTTTTAAACCAGGAAGTGATGTCATCCAGAGTCACATGACCTCGGCTCATTCACATTTACTGTAAACTGTGTCACTGGGTCACGTCCAACTAAAACCTGTCCGGATCCAACTAAAACCTGTTCAGATCCAACTAAAACCTGTTCAGATCCAACTAAAACCTGTTCAGATCCAACTAAAACCTGTTTCCATAAAAGGATGTAATTACTGTTAAAGGTAACGTTAGGTTTATCTGTTTGTGTTCTTCTAGTCCAGTGGAACCTCTGGAGACCTGGACACAGCTCAGAGGCAGTTTTTCCTGCTTTTCTTTCATCCGTTCATTAAACACCTGAGAGTCTTCACTTCAAAAGACTGACTCAGATTTATCATAAAATCATCCCTCATCAAACATGGCCGCCGCCTGTCGTCAGAACAGAATTTATAAAAATGTTAGCTTTGACAAAAGTGCTCTGGGAAATGTTTAGTTGCAGTTCCACAAGTGTCCACTAGGAAAATGTTTACAGCAGTGGTCTTTATTGAGATTTGAACAGGTTGTAGATGGATTTGGACAGGTTTTAGATGGATTTGAACAGGTTTTACTTGGATTTGGACAGGTTTTAGATGGATTTGAACAGGTTTTACTTTGATTTGAACAGGTTTTAGATGGATTTGAACAGGTTTTAGATGGATCTGAACATGTTTTAGTTGGATTTTAACAGGTTTTACTTGGATTTGAACAGGTTTTATTGGATTTGAACAGGTTTTAGATGGATCTGAACATGTTTTAGTTGGATTTGAACAGGTTTTACTTGGATTTGAACAGGTTTTATTAGATTTGAACAGGTTTTAGATGGATTTGAACAGGTTTTATTATATTTGAACAGGTTTTACTTGGATTTGAGCAGGTTTTACTTGGATTTGAGCAGGTTTTACTTGGATTTGAGCAGGTTTTACTTGGATTTGAACAGGTTTTATTGGATTTGAACAGGTTTTATTGGATTTGAACAGGTTTTACTTGGATTTGAACAGGTTTTACTTGGATTTGAGCAGGTTTTACTTGGATTTGAACAGGTTTATATAAAGCTGCTGTTGAGTCCATAAGCAGAAACTGAGGGCCGTATAAAATCTCTGCTTGTGCCGTGACTGGCCCCTGGACCAGACGTTGGACCTGTTTGTAAAATGTAAAAATAAAATCACATTAAATATTTTCATGAACAAAATGAGTCCGAGGCGTGTTTTTAACGACGATGGAGCCTCGAGCGACGGATCCAACAGCACGTCCCGCCTGAA
>CM072154.1:24290889-24308540 GCA_036850595.1 Rhyacichthys aspro | reverse complement strand
TTTCTCCAGTTCTGTTTGTGTTTAAAGAAGTGGAGACAGAATGGACCACTCTCTGAAAATAATAATAAATGCTAACTTTGTTGAGCTCCACCTTTTTGAACCCAGACCTCACTGTTTTGGGGAAGTGTCAGACCTGTTTTGGTGATGTTTTGTTCCCGATCCGAGCCCAGAGTGACAGTATTTATCTCATTAGTTCAATTCAAGCCTGACTCAGAGAAAACCCGACGCGTTCAGACGATAATCTTCCTTCAGATCTGTTTAAAATCCTCAGATCAGCCCCGAGTCTGTGGCAGCTGCCTCCCATCATGCACCGGGGCTCTTCTGGGACCTTCCCCCTCGTCCCGACGCCCACCACCCTCGTCCCACCGGCAGCAGCTGACTCGATCAGCTGTGGGACGTCCCGCGGAGCTGACAGCTCTGGGACAATAGAGAACAATAGACGAGAGCGGAGTCGGAGAAACTCAGATAATGATCCGTGAAGAGCTCGGGTTTAAATCTGATTAAAACTGATTTAAAAGAACGAAACAAGGACTATTTCTGCTCCGCAATAATATTTAAGAGATGATTTCAATTCTGGTAAAATAATCTCAATTCAGTTCAATCAGAATCAGGTTTAGGCTGATTTTAATGATGTCATTAATCATCTTAATCCATCATCTGCAATAATTCAACATTTATCTTCAACAAATAAAAACAGGATCATTATCTCGTTCCAACGAGGAACATGTGTTTTTACATTTGATAGAAAAAGGACTAAATATATATTATATTCATATATATAACATAAAATGGTTTGGAACTGTTTGTTCAGTTTCAGTGTTTTATGTGTTTGTTGCAGTGAGCACAGCCTCAGTCCTGGTTCTTAGGTCTTGGTCCTGGTCCTGGTCCTGGTTCTTAGGTCTTGGTCCTGGTCCTGGTCTTGGTCCTGGTCCTGGTCTTGGTCTGGTCCTGGTCTTGGTCCTGGTCTTGGTCTTGGTCTTGGTCTTGGTCTTGGTCTTGGTCTTGGTCTTGGTCTTGGTCTTGGTCCTGGTCTTGGTCTTGTTGTTACTTGTTCAAACCTGGTTCAGTTCTTGGATTTACCTTCAGATTAGTCTTGGTTCTGGTTTAGTCCTGGTTTAGACCTGGTTTAGTCCTGGTTTAGTCCTGGTTTAGTCCTGGTTTAGTCCTGGTTTAGACCTGGTTTAGTCCTGGTTTAGTCCTGGTTTAGTCCTGGTTTAGACCTGGTTTAGACCTGGTTTAGTCCTGGTTTAGTCCTGGTTTAGACCTGGTTTAGTCCTGGTTTAGTCCTGGTTTAGACCTGGTTTAGTCCTGGTTTAGTCCTGGTTTAGTCCTGGTTTAGTCCTAGTTTAGTCCTGGTTTAGTCCTGGTTTAGACCTGGTTTAGATGTTTGTTGTATTTAATTTTTCTGACCAATAAAAAGCTCAGATTAAATATTCATTTTTAAAAACATTCCTGAACATTTCTGAATTAATTTCACTCTTTTCTTTCTCACATTTGTCTTTAATGAAGTCAGTCATAAATCTGAGTGTCTCTAACTTAACGTCTTCACTCTCTCCTCATTAAATATAAACGAGCTAAGCCCCGCCCCTTTCCTGTGTGTGTGTCTAAGCCCCGCCCCCGTGTCTAAGCCCCGCCCCCAGCCTCCTCGTCTCTACAGCTGTCTCTGAACAATGTGCCTCAGAGGACTCCACCTCCAGCTCCTCGTCTCTGTCCTCCGTCCGTTCACATCTTTTTTCTGCTGCTCTTTTGGGTTTATTTACTTTTTATTTTAGTCTTGATTTGTTTTTGTGGATTTATGATGTTTTTTGAGGATAATTCAGTGAGCGGTTTGTTCTCGGACTAATGCAGCACAAACGGAGCATCTCTACAGTCAAGTAAGTCTCAGATCTGACAGACCTGGTTTAGACCTGGTTTAGACCTGGTTTAGACCTGGTTTAGACCTGGTTCAGACCTGGTTTAGACCTGGTTTAGACCTGGTTTAGACCTGGTTTAGACCTGGTTTAGACCTGGTTTAGACCTGGTTTAGTCCTGGTTTAGACCTGGTTTAGACCTGGTTTAGACCTGGTTTAGACCTGGTTTAGACCTGGTTTAGACCTGGTTTAGACCTGGTTTAGACCTGGTTTAGACCTGGTTTAGACCTGGTTTAGACCTGGCTAGTCTTATTTCAGTCCTGGTGTAACTTAGATGCTTAATGCTGGATAACTCTCTTCAGCTCTGGGTTTAGACCTGGTTTTGACAGGACTTCAGATGTAGTCCTGGTTTAGTCCTCATAAGTCCTGGTTTAGTCTAGGATCTGAGATATAATGTTAAATTTAGTTAAGGTTTCTTATTGACTTTTTTCACGTTTAGTCCTGGTTTAGACCTGGTTTAGTCCTGGTTTAGTCCTGGTTTAGTCCTGGTTAAGTCCTGGTTTAGACCAGGTTTAGTCCTGGTTTAGTCCTGGTTCAGACCTGGTTTAGACCTGGTTCAGACCTGGTTTAGACCTGGTTTAGACCTGGTTTAGACCTGGTTTAGACCTGGTTCAGACCTGGTTTAGACCTGGTTTAGACCTGGTTTAGACCTGGTTTAGACCTGGTTTAGACCTGGTTTAGTCCTGGTTTAGTCCTGGTTTAGTTCTGGTTTAGTCCTGGTTTAGTCCTGGTTTAGTCCTGGTTTAGACCTGGTTCAGACCTGGTTTAGACCTGGTTTAGACCTGGTTCAGACCTGGTTTAGACCTGGTTTAGACCTGGTTTAGTCTGGTCCTGGTGTTGGGTCTTGCAGTAGTTTATTCTCAGTTACGTTCTTTTCTCATTTAAGTCCAGTATTTAGTCCTGGATTAATCCTGGTTTAGTCCTGGTTCTGGTTTAGTCCAGGTCCTGGTCTGATCCTGGTCCTGATCCTGGTCTGGTCCTGGCTGTAGTCCAGGTTTAATCCTGGTTTAGTCCTGGTTTAGACCTCCTGGTTTGGCTTAAATTTTTTGTCTTTAATTGAATAAATCACCATGGATTTTCAGGTCTGTTTTTCTTTCTTCTCTTGTAGTTGGTTTCTTTTTTCTTATCTGTTGTTCAGTTTGAGGATTAAGACTTTACTCTTCATGTTCTTTCCTCGTTTCAGAGAAAATCACAACAAATCTGACTTTAATGTGGATTTAGAGACTTCTGTCCAAGCTCTGAATTAAAGACTAAAGATTATTCAATAACAGACTGTCATCTAGGGTTTAGACCTGGTTTAGTCCTGGTTTAGTCCTGGTTTAGACCTGGTTTAGACCTGGTTTAGACCTGGTTTAGTCCTGGTTTAGTCCTGGTTTAGTCCTGGTTTAGACCTGGTTTAGACCTGGTTTAGACCTGGTTTAGTCCTGGTTTAGTCCTGGTTTAGACCTGGTTTAGACCTGGTTTAGTCCTGGTTTAGTCCTGGTTTTAAATAGTAATAAAAGTCTCATGGTTTAGTTCTGGTTTATTTTCATATAGTGTTGTTCAAACCCGACTAAAACTTGCTCAAATCCAACTAAATCCTTCCAAAATCAAACTAAAACCTGTTCAAATCCATCTAAAACCTGTTCCTTAAGTAATCAGTTTGTGATTTGTTTATTCCAGCTCATTAATATATTTTAAGTCCAATAATAAGATAAATGTGTGATTTATGGAAGCTTTAGCAGCAGCTGAGGTGGAGGTAAGTCTGGATGATGTCAGTGTGATGTGGGTCTGACTTCATCCTGAGTTCGAGCTGAAACAGAAGAGTCAGAGTCTGAGGTGTTGCATTAATAAAAGCATCTGTGGTTTCTGTTCACGCCTCAGATCTTCTGCTGAGCCGCTCTTGTGGCGTGTGGTTTCACTGTTTCCTGTTTGTTTCTGATCAACAAGAGTCTAAACTGCTCCTGGTCGTTCACTCAGGCAGGATTTTTATTTCAAATTAAAACATTCATTTTACATCTGCTCATCTTTCCTGGACAAACAGTAAATTCAACTTTGGAGCTGAAAACATGACTAAATCAATGTTGACAAAACCAGGTCCTTTTTGGATTTGAACAAGTATTATTTAGAACTGAACAGTTTTTTTGTTTTGTTTTAGAGGGTTCAGATAGACTTGAACTGCTTTTAGAGGAGTTTGAACAGGTTTTAGTTGAATTCAAACAGGTTTTAGTTGGATTTGAACAGGTTTTAGTTGGATTTGAACAGGTTTTAGTTGGATTTGAGCAGGTTTTCATTGAATCCTGGTTAGTTTTATTCGTCTCAGTCCTAATTCATCAACAGTTTATTCTCTGGATTAACTTCATAATTATTAAATATTCAGTTCAGGTTTAATTTCTAAATGAAGCCTTTTCTTTGGATTTTTTTGGACAAATTATCACAAAAACAGCTCCTTTTTCTGTCAGACTTCAGAGTGGATCTCGTGAGTTTGTTTTACTGGAGAAAAGGTCACAAAGTGGGCCTCTTTAATTTAAAGTAAAGACCCCAGACTCATTTAATCCACAAAAATCAACATATTCTTGTGAAGTGCTGTTGTTTAAACCAAAGTGGGAACATTGTTCGAGCACTTTTTCTAAACATTTCATTCAAACTCTTTCCAAACCCTGCACCTTATTAGGTTCTTATAGGATTTATTTTACTCCTAAATCTCACTTTTAACGTCAGACTCTTTTGTTTGATGTAAAAACAGTCTTAAATGTGGTTGTGATGCGTCGCCGTGACAACGACACAAAGAGCAGACGCTGGATTCACAATAAAAGAGAAACACCCCGAGACGTCAGCAGATTATCAGACTCACGACGGAGGTGTGGACGGGGTTTAGGGATTAACACAAAGACGGGTGGTGCTCACAACGTTTATGAAGAAGATGGAGGAAATATAAGAGTCTGCTTTATATTTGAATTACTGCAGGACTTAACCCTGGTTCAGTCCTGGTTTAGTCCTGGTTTAGTCCTGGTTTAGACCTGGTTTAGTCCTGGTTTAGTCCTGGTTTAGTCCTGGTTTAGTCCTGGTTTAGTCCAGGTTTAGTACTGACTAAATTGTAGATTATTGTTGGTTTAATTCTTGTATTTGTTTTATTCTGGAACAACAATCATTTTTTCACATAAAAACACTGACTTTTGCATTTGTCGTATTTGTCTTGGACGTGTAGTTTTCTCTGAGGAGACAATGTGCTTTTGAACTAAATTACTGCGGCATTTCCTGCAGCTTCTGTAGCGCTAACTCCTCCTGTAGCCTTTAGCTTATTAGCCTTTAGCTTATTTAGCCTTCAGCTCATGTAGCGCTAACTGTTACTTTAGCGTTTAGCTTACGTAGCGCTAACTGCTCCTGTAGCCTTTTTTAAAATTTTCTCACACATTTTACATATTTTTGGTTGCTGCTAGTGTTAAATTATTTACAGAGCTTTTTTTTTTTTTTTTTACAAATGCTTAAAAGGTCTGACATTTTATTAATCCGTGTTCTATTTGTGTTTATTTTAGCTCAGGCAGAAATAAGACTGAACCACACTTTAAAATAAATAAATGTGTAAATGTCTTTTAATGTTTTTCTGTGGAGTTTAAAGCTTAATTTAAATCTGATAAAAAGAGATAAATCATGTGACCCGCCCTAAACGCCGGCTCAACCCTGCTCCGGGATTAACCCCTGTGACCTCTGACCTCTGTGACCTTTAGTTTTACATATTACACACTGAATAATGTAAGAGCTCAGACCAGGGCTGATCTGTTTGTGATGGGTTTAAAGGAGCTGAAAGGAGAAATTAAAGGTGGAAACAGGATTTTGATTGGTTTTATTTGGATTTGAACATGTTTTAATTAGATTCAGGGAGGTTTTAGTTGGATTTGAGCGGGTTTAAGTTGGATTTAGATAGGTTTTACTGAGATTTCAGTGGGTTTTACTGAGATTTGAGCGGGTTTTTCTGAGATTTGAGTGGGTTTCACTGAGATTTGGCCAGGTTTAAGTTGGATTTGAGCAGGTTTTATTTGGATTTGAGTGGGTTTTAGTTGGATTTGAGTGGGTTTTATTTGGATTTGAGTGGGTTTTAGTTGGATTTGAGTGGGTTTTAGTTGGATTTAAATAGGTTTTACAAAAATTGGAGCAGGTTTTCTCAGGTTTTGACAGGTTTTCCAGCTCTACTCACAGCTCCTCAGATTCCAGCAGAAACACTGTCACACTTGGACAGAAACACAGGTGTCCATTCATAGTGTGTTTAAAGGTGTAAACCCACCTCTCGACGGACCCTCCTCATGAAACTGAGACGACACAGAGCTGCTGCGTTTACTCCTGACACTGTTAGTTTATTCTTTATTGCTCTGCTCAGAAACAGTGTTAAATTGATGCATTTGAATAAAAGCCATGTCTCACATTAAGATGTCTCCAACAGTGAAGTGTTTATTTATTCAAACTCAAAATGAGGGGCCGCTGTAGTTAATAAGAATCCTTCCAGGGGCCGACGACGGAGACAACTGGAAGATTTATTAAATTATGAATGTGACATTTCATTTTTATTTCAGTCGTACAAAAGTTTCCCTTAACATCAGTTTCCTCCTTTTATGGAAACTGGTTTTAGGTGGGTTTGAACAGGTTTTAGTTGGATTTGAACTGGTTTTAGATGGTTTTGAACAGGTTTTAAATGGATTTAAACTGGTTTTAGTTGAATTTCATTTTTACTACAAAGATAAATAAAACCTGCTCAAATCCATCTAAAATCTGTTCAAATCCAACTAAAACCTGTTCAAATCCATCTAAAACCTGTTCAAATCCATCTAAAACCTGTTCAAATCCATCTAAAACCTGTTCAAATCCTTCTAAAACCTGTTCAAATCCATCTAAAACCTGTTCAAATCCAACTACAACCTGTTCAAATCCATCTAAATGTATTGAAGGGCCACATAAAACATTGCAAAGTGCCACATTTGGCCCCTGGGCCTTGACTTTGTCTGTGCTTTTGGAAAAAAAAAGTGAAATCAATTCTTTTTCCGTTTTGTGGATTGTTTTTTAAACCTGCTTCAGCCTCGACTCTTTTTTTTTTTGGACAAATGTGAGGCTCATAATGAATCTGAGCTCGTTTCTGTTTCTGTGAGAATCAAATCCTGCTCAGATGAATATTTGATGAAAACGATCAGTATTCAGTTTGGATCTGACCAAACCTGCAGCGGACCCCTCCTTCACTGTAAACCTCGTCCCACAATGCACTGCTCCACCCCCGTCTCCACGTGGAGAGTTTAGGAGTTACTTTACATGAATATAAAGTCAATTTGAGGCTTTTTTTTTTTTTTGAAAAAAATGAAAATGAGTGATTAATTATTATAAACTCAAGGTTTTAAATGGATTTTGCTGAAGGAGTTTTGTCTGTTTTGTTTTTTTGTCTGATTATTGGTTAAAGCTGAGGATCTGCAGCTAAACATATGAGCATTATTTCATGAATATTTGCATAAATTTGAGTTAAAGGCACTGCTCTTTTATCATTTTTTACATTAGTCAAAAAAACTTATAGCTACTCGACTCATTTGTTTAAATTCATATTAAAGAAACCAGGACTAAACCAGGTCTAAACAGGTCTAAACCAGGACTAAACCAGGACTAAACCTGGTCTAAACCTGGTCTAAACCAGGACTAAACCAGGACTAAACCTGGTCTAAACCAGGACTAAACCAGGACTAAACCTGGTCTAAACCAGGAGTAAACCAGGTCTAAACCAGGTCTAAACAGGACTAAACAGGAATAAACCAGGACTAAACCAGGTCTAACCAGGTCTAACCAGGTCCAGGACTTATTTTATTAGTGCTGCAGGAGTCTTGGCCTGTCCACTCAGACCCATTCCCTGTCTTATTAAGTGGGTCTGAACCCCTCCCATTTAAACCTCTCTGACCAATCACATCAGTTTATTTAAAAAGGGGGCGGGCTCTGTCTGCTGCTCTGTTCTCTGATTGGCCGTGTGTTTACTCTTTGATCTTCTTCAGTGATTTAGTGTTTAAGCCTGTCTCCTCCGTTGCTCCTCTGCGTCCCCTTTGTGTTAACCCTGTGAAGTGGCCTCTGAAGCTTCTCTCTCAGCGTCAGGACTTCCTGTCTGTCGTTGGTGCACTTCCTGTCAGAGTTTCCCATTGTGCTGCGTCTGACAGCGCTCCAACAGGAAGTGTGTGTTATTCTAATCTGGATTAGGGCTGTTTGTGTTGTCAGCAGATGTAAACAGAATGAGATCAGTTTAATCCATCACACGACTCAAAAATACCTCTGATTTCACTCAGATTAAACCTTTATCTGATGGTTTCTCTCAGAACAGTGCGACCTGAAAAGAACTGAGACGGGTTTAGTTCGAAAATAGGCAAAGTAACGGGCCTCGTTCTTAATAAATATTGGGAAACTATTGAAAGAAACTAAAAAAAGAAAGACAGAAACCTCATAAAACAACAGATAATATGATCCACTTTTAGGCTCCTTTCCTTCGTAACAAATGGAACATTCTAAATGTTTTGGTGCATTTATGCCCCGTTCACCAGGGTTTTCAAGTTTATTCAAAGAGGGACACATTTTGAGAAGAGGACAATTTACAAAGGCCGACAGTCACGTCTGATGTTTGGATTTAAATAGGTCTAAGTTGGACTTGAGCAGGTTTTAGTTGGATTTGAGCAGGTTTTAGTTGGATCTGAGCAGGTTTCAGTTGGATCTGAGCAGGTTTCAGTTGGATCTGAGCAGGTTTTAGTTGGATCTGAACAGGTTTTGGACTTGTCTGTTATATGTGCTTGTGGTTGGTTTTTGTGGGTCTTGGCGGCCGAGACCAAGACTGGACTTTTCCAACTTCATCTTGAGACGTTTTTCAGTACAACACCTCTGTTATGTTGGGTTCATCTGAGGGTGTTTCAAAGTGTCGTAGGCCTGGTTCGAAACTGCTTTTTTTATCTATATTTACCTGATTTTAAAACATTTTATTCACCTTTAATAAACTCAAACCCATCCCGACCTGGTTCCTGCTGCAGAGGTGTGTCTCCTCCTCGTTCTTCCTCTTTGTTTGTTGTACTTCTTTTGTCTGCGGCGCGTTTATTATTCACTCAAACAGAAACACAGCGAGCTCATGAATATTTGTGACGGACGTTTGACTCCGGGCTCCGCTGGGATCAAACGCTGACGGGAGACAAACCGGAGCAGAGGGGTTTCCAGAGGACGACGGGAGGAACAGGACTGGACCTGGTTTAGGACTAAACAGAGACTATAAGAGATAGAACAAGGACCAAAGGCTTGAATCAGGTCTGGACTAAACTGGAGGCACCAACATGCAATTATTAGAGAAACTTTATTGATCCATGATGGACATTACAAAAAATAAAAAATAAAAATATTATAAAAAATATTATTTAAAACATTTTTAAAAAATTGGTTTTTTTGGGAAAGTGGTAATGAGAATGTTTCAGAGCCTGGTTCTCAGTGCACTCACTCCCATCATCATGCTCCATTTAAAGGTTTTCTTTTCTTGTCCCTGTCTCAGACTCTCCTCCAAAATCAGTCTAGAGACCTCTCCTGCTTCTCTTTTATTAAAAAATAAAACACAAAATACTAATCCATTTGACCAAACTGAAGTTTAGAGTTTAGCGT
Source organism: Rhyacichthys aspro (assembly GCA_036850595.1). NCBI lineage: Eukaryota > Metazoa > Chordata > Actinopteri > Gobiiformes > Rhyacichthyidae > Rhyacichthys > Rhyacichthys aspro. Next base: position 24,299,007 of record CM072154.1, on the reverse strand, counting down.
TAGCTTAGCTGTGACTTCAGCGTCAGGACGACAATTATCTCCTCCTCGTTAAACATTACGTGATTGAATTGACAGTATTTATCTGTGTTTTACGTTGTCTCCCTTTTCTCTGTTGATGCTTTTCTTTTTTCAGCTGTTTCTCTGTTAAAAGACATATTCAGCTGAAAATACACTTTATCTGCAGCTATTAAACTTCCTGGAACGTCATGTGACAAGTGTCGACCAATGGGAGCGCTCCTTTTTCTTTTATTTACAAGTTCTGCAGATGCTTGGTACCTGTTTGAGATTTGATTTGATAGATGTGCACAAACACAGTTCAGTTCAGCTTTTGAAACACATTTTCAATAAGAATAGAACGTCCCACACAATGAACCAGGTCGAAGTTCACTGAACAAACACGCTCTCTGCAACAGTCCTCAGTTTGTTAACCCTAAACCTAACCCTAACCAGTGGAGCAGGTGAATATGGAGGAGGTAGTGCAGTAGAAACTAAAGGACAGGCTGCATGAGCCTCCTAGCGACCAGTGGTACGAGGGTGTCCTGACGTCTTCAGGCTCCTGGACATAGATTCATTAGCTCGCCATCAGCAAACCCAAAAAGTGCATGTATTAGACAACAGGACCAGTTAAAATACATTCAGACAGTTAGCGGATTAGCTTTAGCATAACTTATTTCTTACATCATACATCATATACACACAATCAATCCAATAAATGTGCAGTATTTGTACATTAAAATATTTAAGCTAATTAGCACTAGCCTGCTAACAGTTAGCTGAGTAAGGACTGAACCCTGTGTGTGTATAAACAGACAACTGCACAGGTGACAATGAAGACCACGTGTTAGCATGTTAGCAAACAATATAAACATTCAGACTCACCAGTTCCATGAGTCGGCTTTAACCTCTCCAACAACACGACGATGAGGATCCAAACCAGGAACAGAAAATAAAAGGGACCAAAGTAATGAGTTTGTTTGGAGGTTCTGACCTGCAGCTGCTGTCTCTCACTTGACTGATGAAGGTAGAGCTAAAACTGTCCCAACAAAGTGTATGATTGGACCAAAATAATCATGTGACTACGGTCATGTGACTAAGGTGGGCATGAGGTGTTTAAGGCCAAGAGACCGAACTATTGGGTTTGAACTGTTTTCCACAACCAGAAAATAATATCAGGTACATTCTGTTTAACACCATAAGATCTTGCCCTAAAACAACATAAAAATGAATTAAATTCACAATAAAAAGCAGTCTAGACTTTGATCTAGGGCTAGAGTCTGGAGCAGCGTTTATGAAAGTATTTTCCTTTTATTAAAGCTGACGTCGCCTGGTTTCATTTCGGGAGTGGCACTTTCACCACAAAATAAAACCGAGACACAGATTTCACACTAATATCATCTCCACACCCTTTGGTTTCCCGTGATTTTCTTCTGTTCTGAGGTCAGCGCCGTGTGAGTAAAGCCTGGCTCAGCAGTTCCTCGGCTCCGACGGAAAAACCAGGAGAAAGTAGAGCACACAGCACCGAGGGCGACGACGAACGAACAAAGAGAGGAAGTTTAACGGCTTTGAACAGAGACCACAGAGACCAGCTTTGAACTGACGCCGAGTTAAAACGAGGGAGAGACCAGACCCGAGTGGAAATATGAAACATGACAGGGTTTAACGGGAAAGAGCGGACGTTTGGACCGAGAGGAAGTGATGAGTCGAAATAAAGAAAGTAGAGATGATGAGATGAAGGAGGATACAGTTTAAGGCTCAGAGACTAAAGAATTGTGGGTAAAAACTCCTCATGTTAGAACTGTAACAGACAAAAGAGGATGTAATGACATTTATTATTTTAAAAACATGTTCATTCCTGAAATAAGAGTAACCTCCAGCAGTTACTCTTATTTCAGGAATACGACCCAAAATCTTAATAAACATTCAGCTGCGACTCATTATCAACAAAACAGAGCTGATTTTATTTACATGTAAACAAATTTATCACAACTTGTTTAGCTTTTTAAAAAAACATAGAACTTGTCAATAACCTGGTTAAACCGGCGTTACCACGGCAACACCACATCTGTTATGAAGTTTTCATCCGGTCCAGACGTGGTCTTGGTTGGTCTTGATGTCTGAGACCGAGACAAGACCAAGACTTAAACTAATAGTCCCTGGACATTTTTTGTGTTGTTTTTGTTGTTGTGTTGATGTTAATGACACGTGTCCAGGTCGTGTATTTTGGGTTTTGTTTCTTATGCCTTTTAATCTAAATAGTTCCACCGGTTCCTTTAGCGTGTTTTGTGCCATTGACTTTCTTTTGATTGAGTGATTTCTGTTTATTTATTTTTTTCATTCACTGGTGTTGAAATCCCTTAACGTTTCCATGGCAACCTTTAAAAAACATTTGTGTGTCCGAGAGACGCAGGTGAATGAAGCAAATCATTTGGAAACAACTTTGCACAAAAATAAAAATTGTGTATTTTGACAATCACATGCTCCAAAAAAGGAGCGCTCCCATTGGTCGACACTTGTCACATGACGTTCCAGGAAGTTTAATAGCTGCAGATAAAGTGTATTTTCAGCTGAATATGTCTTTTAACAGAGAAACAGCTGAAAAAAGAAAAGCATCAACAGAGAAAAGGGAGACAACGTAAAACACAGATAAATACTGTCAATTCAATCACGTCATGTTTAACGAGGAGGAGATAATTGTCGTCCTGACGCTGAAGTCACAGCTAAGCTAACGCTAAACTCTACACTTCAGTTTGGTCAAATGGATAAGTATTTTGGAGGAAAAACTGGCCTGGTTTTATTTTTTAATAAAAGAGAAGCAGGAGAGGTCTCTAGGCTGCTTTTGGACGAGAGTCTGAGACAGGGATGAAAACAGAACATCAGGAGGAGCTTTAATGAAATGTTTTTTGATCCATCTTTGAAAATGGATTTTGGATGGAGTATTGTAAAATAGACAGAATACAGTTTTGGTTAGTGTTAATAGTTTCTTTCTTTTAAATATGATTAGTAGTCTATATTTGTTCATTTATATTCCAACGGAAACACAGGACCCTCCCCCAGAATTACCCAGACTCCCTCTCTCCGCTCTGTCCTCGGTGAGATACGAGAGCGGTGTTACAGCCTGAGGTAAAGCAGCTGTAATCACCTCTCATCGTGTTGTTAGCAGCTCTGCCTCATTTACATTCACACACACACACACCAGACACACACACACACACACACACACACACACACACACACACACACACACACACACACACACCACCAACACACACACACACACCAGACACACACACACACACACACACACACACACACACCAGACACACACACACACATACCAGACACACACACACCAGACACACACACACACACACACACACACACCAGACACGTGTGCAGAGTGTAAGTGTGTGAACAAATGGAATCTGTCGGAGTCGGAGTGAAACTGGTTTAGACCAAACTGAGACTGAAAAATGAAAAATAATAAACTGGAAAAATGCTGAAAGAACAGAAATTAAAAATAAACTAGTCCTGGTTTAGACCTGGTTTAGTCCTGGTTTAGTCTTGGTTTAGACCTGGTTTAGTCCTGGTTTAGTCCTGGTTTAGTCCTGGTTTAGTCCTGGTTTAGTCCTGGTTTAGACCTGGTTTAGTCCTGGTTTAGACCTGGTTTAGTCCTGGTTTAGACCTGGGTTAGTCCTGGTTTAGTCCTGGTTTAGTCCTGGTTTAGACCTGGTTTAGTCCTGGTTTAATCCTGGTTTAGACCTGGTTTAGTCCTGGTTTAGTCCCGTTCTAGTCCCGTTCTAATCCCGTTCTAGTCCCGTTCTAGTCCCGTTCTAGTCCTGTTCTAGTCCTGTTCTAGTCCTGTTCTAGTCCCGTTCTAGTCCCGTTCTAGTCCCGTTCTAGTCCTGTTCTAGTCCTGTTCTAGTCCTGTTCTAGTCCCGTTCTAGTCCTGTTCTAGTCCTGTTCTAGTCCCGTTCTAGTCCTGTTCTAGTCCCGTTCTAGTCCTGTTCTAGTCCTGTTCTAGTCCCGTTCTAGTCCCGTTCTAATCCTGTTCTAGTCCTGTTCTAGTCCTGGTCAGGTCCTGTTCTAGTCCTGTTCTAATTCCGTTCTAGTCCTGTTCTAGTCCTGTTCTAGTCCCGTTCTAGTCCTGTTCTAGTCCTGTTCTAGTCCCGTTCTAGTCCTGTTCTAGTCCTGTTCTAGTCCCGTTCTAGTCCCGTTCTAATCCTGTTCTAGTCCTGTTCTAGTCCTGGTCAGGTCCTGTTCTAGTCCTGTTCTAATTCCGTTCTAGTCCTGTTCTAGTCCTGTTCTAGTCCCGTTCTAGTCCTGTTCTAGTCCTGTTCTAGTCCCGTTCTAGTCCTGTTCTAGTCCTGGTCAGGTCCCGTTCTAGTCCTGGTCAGGTCCTAGTTAATCCATGTTAGTTTAGTCATGTATGTTTATGAAACTCCAGGCTAATGTGAGTCCTGAGGATGATCCTAACGAGCAGTTTGATTAAATCCAGACTAATCCCAGGATCAGTTCCAGTTCAGAGCAGAGTTAAATGTGGGAGGAGTCTGAGGAAGTGGGCTTTTTATTAAAAACTCAGTGAGACATGACGCGGTGTTTGTGGCAGTTTTATTACTCGTCTGTCTCTGATTCTAATTTTCACTTTTTTACCAAAATAGCATCAGAAAACGACACGTGTGATGTTCAGGGAAGGACTTCCACAGAAACTGGAGGATTCTCTTTTGTCCAGTCAGTTCTGTTGGGATCGAGAACCAGTTTAAGAACCGATCACAAACTTCAAAGAACCAGGGTTCAACAGGATGATGCATTTAGGTTCTGTCTCTTAGATCCTGACTTTAGTCTCAGCCACAAGTCCTGTCTTTCTCTAAAAGTCTTGTAGTTAAAGTTATTTATTAAGTCGTGTCAGAAGTTCTGAAAATGAAAAAACAAGTTCATACCTTTAATATGAATCGATTAGAACCAGATTTGAGAAGAAGAATCACTAAAATTAAAACGATACCCAAACAAACTGAGGACTATTTTATTCCTCAGAAAACTAAAAGAAGTTTAAACCAAGTAAACCAGGACTAAACCAGGTCTAGACCAGACTAAACCTTTTTATAATTGACTTCATTTGTAATATCAGTGCTGTTTGAAATTGGAAATGAAAGTTAATTATAAGCTTTTATTTCAAGTTTTTTTTTCTTGAAGCACACAATAGAACATAAAGTTTATAAAAATAAATCAATAATAATCCACACACAACAGCCCTGAAACTAAAGACCAAACTTCAACAGAAACGTCTGAAACAAACGCTGAATATAACACAAGAATATCACACGTTACACTCTCTCACTTTGACTCAGTGTGACAGTGTTGTCAGTGAAGACGTAACCCAGCTGAAGTGTGACAGGTGTGAGTTCTGTCGTCTTCAGGTGAGAAGGTGAGAACACACCTGAGAGAGCTGCCTACAGACAGGTCTAGACCGGGTCTGAACCGGGTCTGAACCAGGACTAAACCAGGTCTAAACCAGGTCTAAACCAGGACTAAACCAGGTCTAAACCAGGTCTAAACCAGGTCTAAACCAGGTCTAAACCAGGACTAAACCAGGACTAAACCAGGACTAAACCAGGTCTAAACCAGGACTAAACCAGGACTAAACCAGGTCTAAACCAGGTCTAAACCAGGACTAAACCAGGTCTAAACCAGGACTAAACCAGGTCTAAACCAGGACTAAACCAGGACTAAACCAGGTCTAAACCAGGACTAAACCAGGACTAAACCAGGACTAAACCAGGACTAAACCAGGTCTAAACCAGGACTAAACCAGGTCTAAACCAGGTCTAAACCAGGACTAAACCAGGTCTAAACCAGGACTAAACCAGGACTAAACCAGGACTAAACCAGGACTAAACCAGGTCTAAACCAGGACTAAACCAGGTCTAAACCAGGACTAAACCAGGACTAAACCAGGACTAAACCAGGTCTAAACCAGGACTAAACCAGGTCTAAACCAGGACTAAACCAGGTCTAAACCAGGTCTAAACCAGGTCTAAACCAGGACTAAACCAGGACTAAACCAGGTCTAAACCAGGACTAAACCAGGACTAAACCAGGACTAAACCAGGACTAAACCAGGTCTAAACCAGGACTAAACCAGGTCTAAACCAGGACTAAACCAGGACTAAACCAGGTCTAAACCAGGACTAAACCAGGTCTAAACCAGGACTAAACCAGGACTAAACCAGGACTAAACCAGGTCTAAACCAGGACTAAACCAGGTCTAAACCAGGACTAAACCAGGTCTAAACCAGGTCTAAACCAGGTCTAAACCAGGACTAAACCAGGACTAAACCAGGACTAAACCAGGTCTAAACCAGGACTAAACCAGGACTAAACCAGGTCTAAACCAGGACTGAGTTGGTGGTGACGCTCTCACATTTTTCCATCATGATTTGTGGTGAAGGAAATGCCCATATATGGATAAATGTATTTCCTGTCCTCTCTGTATTTTTCTCAGTAGTTTCTCTGTATTTTCTCAGTATTTTCTCTGTAGTTTCTCTGTAGTTTCTCTGTATTTTCTCTGTAGTTTCTCTGTAGTTTCTCTGTATTTTCTCTGTAGTTTCTCTGTATTTTCTCTGTAGTTTCTCAGTAGTTTCTCTGTAGTTTCTCTGTAGTTTCTCTGTATTTTCTCAGTAGTTTCTCTGTATTTTCTCTGTAGTTTCTCAGTAGTTTCTCTGTAGTTTCTCTGTAGTTTCTCTGTAGTTTCTCTGTAGTTTCTCTGTAGTTTCTCTGTAGTTTCTCTGTATTTTCTCTGTAGTTTCTCTGTATTTTCTCAGTAGTTTCTCAGTAGTTTCTCTGTAGTTTCTCAGTAGTTTCTCTGTAGTTTCTCTGTAGTTTCTCTGTATTTTCTCTGTATTTTCTCTGTAGTTTCTCTGTAGTTTCTCTGTATTTTCTCTGTATTTTCTCTGTATTTTCTCTGTAGTTTCTCTGTAGTTTCTCTGTAGTTTCTCAGTAGTTTCTCTGTAGTTTCTCTGTATTTTCTCTGTATTTTCTCTGTATTTTCTCTGTATTTTCTCTGTAGTTTCTCTGTAGTTTCTCTGTATTTTCTCTGTAGTTTCTCTGTAGTTTCTCTGACAGACACTGAGCTGAACTGTACTTTCTTCTTCTTCTTCTCTTTTTGACGGCGCGCTGAGGCCCGGGGCGGCTCTTTCATCTGCCCCTCGTTCATTTCCAATAACTCTGCTCATGAATAATTAATGAGGCTCCAGGAAGTCATTAGCATACGCTCGCCCTCTGAACGCTCTCTGAGGATCCACACAAGGACAAGAACACACCTCTAATAATAATAATATACACATATACCACATCTATACAGGGTTAGACCAGGACCAGACCAGGACCAGCCAGGACCAGACCAGGACCAGACTGAACCAGGACTAAATCACGTCTAAACTAGGTCTAAACAAGAACTATATGTAAATAAATACTCTTAAATAAATAAATAAACTTTTTTAAGGCGCAAAAATTGAAGTCATGTTGAAAAAAGAAAAAGCCCGGGTTTAATAATTAAATAAAAAGCTTTGAAACTGCGTTGGTTCCAGTCTGTTTTTCGTTTCCTTTTACTCTTAACCAACACTGATCGCTGAATAAAATCTAAACATCAAAACCAGAAACAGCAGGAACGTGAGAGGATTCCCTGAAAACCCCAGAGAGACTCATAAATACTGAGATCAGGCAGGATTTGAGCCGGACTTGTCGGGTCTTGAGGCTGGAATGTGCTGAGTCCTGCTTCATTAATTATTAAAGCTGCCTCCGACTGTTTTTATTAAAAGAACAGGCCTCGCTTTTGGAAAAAAACAGGATTTGGTTTGTTTTTTAAAAATCTTTTATGTTTTTGCAAATTATACAATTAAATTTTAATATGATTTATCTTCAGACCTGGTTTAGACCTGGTTTAGACCTGGTTTAGTCCTGGTTTAGTCCTGGTTTAGACCTGGTTTAGACCTGGTTTAGACCGGGTTTAGACCTGGTTTAGTCCTGGTTTAGACCTGGTTTAGACCTGGTTTAGACCTGGTTTAGACCTGGTTTAGACCTGGTTTAGACCTGGTTTAGTCCTGGTTTAGACCTGGTTTAGAC
>CM072154.1:24256944-24290790 GCA_036850595.1 Rhyacichthys aspro | reverse complement strand
TTAAACCCAGTAAAACCTGTTTAAACCCAGTAAGACCTGTACAAAACCCAGTAAAACCTGTTCCAAACCCAGTAAAACCTGTTCAAGACCCAGTGAAACCTGTTTAAACCCAGTAAAACCTGTTCAAGACCCAGTGAAACCTGTTCAAGACCCAGTAAAACCTGTTTAAAAGTCCAGTAAAACCTGTTCAAGACCCAGTAAAACCTGTTCAAAACCCAGTAAAACCTGTTCAAGACCCAGTAAAACCTGTTCAAAACCCAATAAAACCTGTTAGAATCCAACTGAAACCTATTCAAAACCCAACAAAACCTGTTCAAGACCCAGTAAAACCTGTTCAAGACCCAGTAAAACCTGTTCAAAACCTAAAACCTATTCAAAACCCAACAAAACCTGTTCAAGACCCAGTAAAACCTGTTCAAGACCCAGTAAAACCTGTTCAAAACCTAAAACCTGTTCAAAACCCAGTAAAACCTGTTCAAAACCCAATAAAACCTGTTAGAATCCAACTGAAACCTGTTCAAAACCCAACAAAACCTGTTCAAGACCCAGTAAAACCTGTTCAAGACCTAGTAAAACCTGTTCAAAACCCAGTAAAACCTGTTCCAAACCCAGTAAAACCTGTACAAAACCCAGTAAAACCTGTTCAAAACCCAATAAAACCTGTTAGAATCCAACTGAAACCTGTTCAAAACCCAGTAAAACCTGTTCAAAACCCAGTAAAATCTGTTGGAATCCAACTGAAACCTGTTTAAAACCCAATAAAACCTGTTCAAAACCCAGTAAAATCTGTTGGAATCCAACTGAAACCTGTTTAAAACCCAATAAAACCTGTTCAAAACCTAGTAAAACCTGTTAAAAACTGGCTAAACCCTGTTAGAATCCAACTGAAACCTGTTCAAAACCCAGTAAAACCTATTCAAAACTGAGTAAAACATGTTAAAATCCAACTAAAACCTGTTGAAATCTAACTTAAACCTGTTCAAATCCAACTAAAACCTGTTGAAAACCAACTGAAACCTTTTGAGAATAGACTAAAACCTGTTCAAAACCATCTAATCATGTACAAAACCGAGTAAAAACTGTTCAAATCCAACTAAAACTTGTTAAAGACTAACTAAAACCGGTATAAAACCAACTAGAACTTGTTTAAGTCAAGTAAAAATGGTTCAACTCCATCTAAAACCTGTTCAAATCCAACTGAACCTGTTAGAATCCATCTAAAACCTGTTTAAATCCATCTAAAACCTGTTTAAATCCATCTAAAATCTGTTTAAATCCATGTGAAACCTGTTTAAATCCATCTAAAATCTGTTTAAATCCATCTAAAACCTGTTTAACTCCATCTAAAACCTGTTTAAATCCATCTAAAACCTGTTTAAATCCATCTAAAATCTGTTTAAATCCATGTGAAACCTGTTTAACTCCATCTAAAACCTGTGTAAATCCATCTAAAACCTGTTTAAATCCATCTAAAACCTGTTTAAATCCATCTAAAACCTGTTCAACTCCATCTAAAACCTGTTCAAATCAAACTGAACCTTTTAGAATCCATCTAAAACCTGTTTAAATCCATGTGAAACCTGTTTAACTCCATCTAAAACCTGTTTAACTCCATCTAAAACCTGTTTGTGGTAGAAACTCCGATGCTGGAGGGTGAGGAGGAGGAGGGTCTGCGTCTGTGGCATTTGGTGAAGAGCAGTGAAGACCCAGAGATTCCCAAACACAGGAAGAGCAGCATGAGAGAACGAGAGCGAGCCAAGGCCATCCCCGAGATCTACCTCACACGACTGCTCTCCATGAAGGTCCGCAGGCTTTAACTCTTACTTACTCTGGTTTCTGATCTAGTTTCACTCATTTATCTGTCTTTATCTCTGTCTTTTGTCTTTTTTCTGTCTCTGTAGGGAACTCTGCAGAAGTTCGTGGACGATGTTTTCGTGGCGATCCTCAGCACCAAGAGGCCTCCTCCGATCGCCGTCCGGTTCTTCTTCGACTTCCTCGACGACATGGCGGAAAAACACGGCATCGACGATCCTGAGACGGTCCACATCTGGAAAACCAACAGGTGACGGCCTTTTACACACTCCATGTTTCTATTCATTTGATTTGATTTATTTATTATTCTTTTTTAATTGCAATTTTAAACAGAAAGAAAGAAAATGAGACATACATCAAACATGACTGAAATTACTCTTTAACACAAAACTAATAACTGTTTAACAGCTACAAAAAATTCAAAATACACTGTGTCAAAGAACAGTATAAGGTTCTGTTCAATCCAAATATAGAAATCTTAACCTTAATCCAGTGTCAATAATAAATAATAATTGAATAAATACTCTTGAGTCTGAGTCTGGTTTAATTGTTTCTCAGGACGTTTTTGTTTTGTATATTTTTTCCAATTTTTCTTTTAAAAAACATGGACTCATTCTTTCTGTTTCCTATATTTCTTTTACCAGTCTGTTCCACTTTGAGTCAGTAGGATTCTGTTCGCTGTTCTTATTATTAAAACCAAAACAACTCTTTCCATCGGTTTAAAGAGGTCTAAGCTCCTGCTGTCGTCGTGTTTTTACCTCCTCGTGTTCTTCTTCTTCAGTCTGCCGCTGCGTTTCTGGGTGAACATCCTGAAGAACCCTCAGTTCGTGTTGGACGTCCAGGTCAGCGACAGCATCGACGCCGTCCTCTCCGTCATCGCTCAGACCTTCATCGACTCCTGCACCACCTCGGAGCACAAAGTCGGACGGGTACGACGCTTTTACGGAAACAAACCTGCTCCTCACAAAAAATAATCTCTAACAAATTCTCTGACTTTCTCCCAGTTATATTTGTATCAAGAAAACCTAAATGACAAAACAAAGAAAGGCCACCATCTTTTTGCCGAATCATAATCATAATTTGTGGAAAATAAGATAAAGATGATTATTTACTGACATTGGGGAAGTTGTCAATGCACTCACTCCCATTGAGAGAATAATGAAGAAAAAGAAACAATGGACAATCCTCAAAATCCTTTTAAGATTTAGAACCTAAAGAAAGACAATTGTATTTTTTTTAAATTTTGTTCAATAAGTCTTAACACAAACATTGTCTGATCACATTAAAATACACAATTCACCGTTAATATCACGCCCAAACTGATTTTACAATTAAGAGAACCAATAATCAAAAGCTATAACTGTGTATTTTGAAATACAGTTCACGTCCATTGTCTTCTTCAGTGTCTTGTTCCTGATCCACTCTTGTGTCTGAGGTTTAACACTGGACTAGAGTTGTGTTAATGTGTGTTTCTGTGTGTGTCCAGGACTCTCCTGTGAACAAACTGCTGTACGCCAGAGAGATCCCTCGATACAAGCAGCTGGTGGAGAGGTCAGGCTTCAGAATAAACCCATCATTATGTGTCTTTATAATCACTGTCTCAACAAAATGTGGTTTCATTATAAACTATATCTGTAAAAATAAAGGTTTGAAATGATTTTGTTGCTGCTTTGACATAAAACCAAGAAGTATCCGTTACATCCAAAGAATAATGGCAGTAAAAACATAGATTTGTACTTGTTTTTTTACTCTTTTTAAACAGACTTTAGGTTCAGAACAAGGCCTGAATCAGTCTGTTTGTGTTTGTTCAGATATTACAGTGACATCCACAGCGCTGCGTCGGGCTGTTATCAGGAGATGAACTCCACGCTCACAGAACTGTCTGGGGTCAGTTTCATTTAAGATCAACCCGTTCACACCGACTGTATTCCTCAGTTTGATTTAAGAAGATAAACCTGTATTTCTTTGTGGTTTTGCAGAGTTTTGCGTCAGAGATGAACAGCCTCGTCGCTCTTCACGAACTCTACAAATACATCAACAAATATTACGACCAGGTAACGTCAATAAATAATAAACAGTTAGTCTGGTTCCTCTGGGGGCGGGGCTAGTGGAGCAGAATTAACCAATCAGAGAAAAGAACGACCCTGACATCAGTTCAGACCCACTCCACTGAGAAGGTGTTTTAACTCCTGTAGAAAACACAACAAACCTTTATAAAAAGTTGACTAATAACCCTGCTGTGGCTCTGGTTCTCAGGTGATCATGTCTCTGGAGGAGGACAGCTCGGGGCAGAAGATGCAGCTGGCCTATCGTCTGCAGCAGGTCGCCGCTTTGGTCGAGAACAAGGTCACGGATCTCTGAAAGAAAACCGGAAAAACGCCACGGATCAACAATTTACTGAGCCAACCGACCACCGACTCACGACTGAACCACCAGCCCATCCACCAGTCTGGAAACCCATCCACCAGTCTGGAAAACTATCCACCAGTCTGGAAAACCATCCACCAGTCTGGAAAACCATCCACCAGTCTGGAAAACCATCCACCAGTCTGGAAAACCATCCACCAGTCTGGAAAACCATCCACCAGTCTGGAAAACAATCCACAAATCTGGAAAACCATCCATGAATCTGGAAAACAATCCACGAATCTGTAAAATAATCCATGAATCTGGAACTCGATGGATTCAGGGACGAAGAAGAAAGCACAAAGACTGAGGATTTCTCTTCGGCTTCTAATCATTTCTGAAGCCGACACCTGTTTTTAGACGATGTTTTTTAATCAGGATCAGTTTAAAATCGTGAAATTATCATCGAAGAGAAGCACTGAGCGGAGCTTCGGTGGAAAAGAGGGACTAACTTATGTGTCTTCCTGCTGTTTGTGTGAATTCGAGGAAAGGTTTTATTCTCAGACTCAGGGCTTCAGCTGCGTTAAAGTCTTCACACGACAGCGACAGGCAGAAAACTAGACGTTAATCAGCTTTTTTTAAACTTTAAAGCCATGTTTCCTCAAAATATTGACACACGACTAAGACAAAGTTTTAATGGAAAGAAAAAGTGGAATCATAGACAGTAGATGGACAGTGGACTAAAGAAACTCATGTAAAAGTGAGGGTCGGCTCCAAGAGATCTGGCTCCATTGATTTCTATTTTAAAACAGTTCAGTTCAGTTATTTACTTTAAAAGTCTTTATATGAACACACATAGACAGTAAATGGACGGAGGAGCAACAGAGCTATTTAAGAAGTGAGGATCGGCTCCAAAAGGAGTGGCTTTAATGGACTTCTATTTGAAAAAGTTGTTATTTTTCCAATTATTTATGATTTATTTTATACAACTATCAATTAATGACAACATTAAATCAGAAGAAAAACTTTAATCCAACTGAAACCTGTTCAAATTCATCTAAAACCAAAAACAAATATCCACAAATATCCCACTTCTCTTTGAAACAGTCTCAAACTATATTTATTTCTCCAACTTTCTGTGTAAACAAAGAAAAACGACAATCTGTTCTTCAGGGAACGAGCTGCTGCCTTGACTACATTTCCCAGAGTTCCCTGCTGCCTGTTGTCCGTGTGAAGACGACAAAAGCACAAACAACTCTTCCTTCGATAAACCCTGGTTCCTTTCGACGCTTTTTTTTTTTCTTCTGAAACCAGCGTCTCTGCTTTAAACAAAAACCCGCCAAAAAACACAAAATGGCGGTGTTTTTACTCGACGCAATAAAAGAATCAGGGATGTTCTAAAAGCTGTAATATTCAGTGAGATTCTAGTTTCTGCTCAGAACTAAAGCTAAAAGTTATGTTTAGTGGTTTATCAATGCTTTTGTATTTGTAGGTTTAAACCAGGTCTTAACCAGGTCTAAACCAGGACTAAACCAGGTCTTAATCAGGTCTAAACCAGGACTGAACCAGGTCTAAACCAGGACTGAACCAGGTCTAAACCAGGACTAAACCAGGACTAGACTAAACCAGGTCTAAACCAGGTCTAAACCAGGACTAAACCAGGACTAGACTAAACCAGGTCTAAACCAGGTCTAAACCAGGACTAAACCAGGTCTAAACCAGGTCTAAACCAGAGCTAAACCAGGACTGAACCAGGACTGAACCAGGTCTAAACCAGGACTAAACCAGGACTAAACCAGGACTGAACCAGAGCTAAACCAGGACTGAACCAGGACTAAACCAGGACTGAACCAGGACTGAACCAGAGCTAAACCAGGACTGAACCAGGTCTAAATCAGGACTGAACCAGGTCTAAACCAGGACTAAACCAGGTCTAAACCAGGTCTAAACCAGGTCTAAACCAGGACTAAACCAGGTCTAAACCAGGTCTAAACCAGGATTAAACCAGGTCTAAACCAGGTCTAAACCAGGACTGAACCAGGTCTAAACCAGGTCTAAACCAGGACTAAACCAGGTCTAAACCAGGACTAAACCAGGACTAAACCAGGACTAAACCAGGTCTAAACCAGGACTAAACCAGGTCTAAACCAGGTCTAAACCTAATTTAGTTGCAGTACCACTATTTGCCACTAGGGGTAAAACATACATTTCTGAAGAATGTGGACCCTTTTAAAACCCTTTTTGCATCTAATTCCTTCTAAAACTACTTTTTTCCTTTTTATTTATTATTTAATTATTCAACAAAAGCACATATCTCACTTATTTAAACATGTTTTTATACGACTACTGATCATTTTTAGCACAAAAACTTGCACTAAGCTCTTATTTTCACTTCTATTTTTCTACTAAACATAAAAAGTTCTCGAGTCGAAGCTAAAATTCCACTGAACATTTAAAATCCTGCTGAAAAACGGCCGACGCGACGACGGAACAATCTGAAGCCGAGTGGAGTCTGTAAATGTGTGAATGTGTTTGTAGCTAACTTATTGTACTGTACATACGGCTGTAAAAGTCCTATTTATTTAAGCCCGGCTGTGCCTTCATTCTGCAGCTAGGGGGCGCTGTCTTTACTCATCGATCTCTTATTTAAAGGATCGATATATTTTGCCCCAGTGAAAAAAATGGGAAAATCTTATGGAACCAATTGTTATTAATGAAACGGCGACGACTTACTGTTAGCTGTTAGCTGTTAGCTGTTAGCTGTTAGCATACGAGCTAATTTGTAAATAATAGTTTTAGGAAATTGTAAAAGCACATGAACTGAATTTATAAGTGGGGATTTGGGGATTTTAAGGAGCATCCAGGACTTTTTTTTACAGACTTTTTTGGAAGAAGACATTTTGATAGACACTGGATAAATAGCATTTCTTAATTTTAGGTTAAAAAAATGAAATAATTTTAAAGTAAGTTATGGTTTAGTATCTGTCTTAAGATGTAAAGGTCTAGAAAGTCATTTTTTCAGTTATGAATATGATTTTTAAAATTTTTTAATAGTAAAATATAGTGGACCAGGAGATCATTGACGTAAGTGAGGGTCGGCTCCAAGATGGCGGACAAAAGAACCAAAAATCTTCTTAAAGCTGCATTTTCCCAAACTTTCCGCCAGTGTATGCTTCCATTATTTTTTAAACCACATTCAGCAGCTTGTCTCGATCAGTGTTAATTTTAACAGCAATTTTTTATTTAGTTTTAGTCAAAGTTTAGTTTTATTTTTATTTGTTGGTTGTTGGAGTTTTCTTTCTCATTAATCCCTTTTATTTAGTTTTTGTTTCATGATGAAAACTATGATGATAATTATTCGTCAACAGTAAAGACGGTGTTATTTCTCTCGACTCGCTGCACGTTCAGACCAAAGTGAGTTGCTCTGATTGGATTAAAATAAACATCTGAGAAAAACACAAAGACAGACGTAACTTAGACTGAAATCACATAATTGAAACTTCTGCTGGATTTGATCAAGAAAAGGCGAAAAAGGCCTCACTTTTCTATTTTAAATCCAAACAGCTCGTGTCAAAGTGCGTTGGTATTATTTAAACTACCAATAATGTAAAAATATAACCAGGATGCTCCTTAAAACCCCAACTTTTCTGCTATTTTTACACAGAATAAAAGCCAACAGTGACATATCTCTTTTTACGACGAGTTATATCAAACCAAAACCAGCTCCAGGGAACTCACATCAGGACTTACTTTTCTCCAGTGCCATCACAAAAAAAAAAAATCAGTGTTGACGACTATCTTTCGAAGCAGAACTCTCCTTTTGCTTCGTTTATTTTTCTGTAAATGGCAATAATCGAATGAATGAGTCACACTTTTTAAACCGAGCTTCCGTTTGAACACAGCTACTTTCCTCTTCTTCTTCTTCTTCTTCTTCTTCTTCTTCTTCTGCTAATGCTCAAGTATTATCCTAATAATAACTCCTGTGTGTTTTTGCCTTGCGTGGTTTTTGAGCCTGTGTTTGACCCGTAGTTGTAGTTTTTCAGATTGTTGCATGCGAGTGGATTCTTTTCTGGTGCTTCTCTCTTTTTAAAAATGATCCTTTTTCAGGTCAGCATTTTTGGGCCTTTCTGATATTTGTACAGTTTTGTAATAAATGATCGTGTGGAAAAAGCGACGCTCGACTCTGATTGGTTGAGTTTGTTTGAAATGTGTTGTTTTTTTTTTTACAAGGGAATGAATAAACTGAATAAATGTATAGCTAATGGAGGATAAGCACAATGGCTTTTCTACTGACTGTGTACAGTTTCTAACCGTGTGTACATTTGTTGTAAATACGTCTCTGAATGCGATGGAAATGTGTGATTATTGTGAAAAGGCATGAGCCCGACACAATTTGTATGATGTACAAATAAAGTTATAATTTTAACATTTTACACATTGGTTTAGTGAGTTTTTATGGAGATAAGCTTTGTGTTCTGAGCTAATCCACGACAAACTGTAGCCTCGTTTTCTCTGGAGCAGTTCTGGCTCGTTTCCACCAAAAAGTGAACCGTTCCAAGTCACAAGTAAGTCTCAAGTCTTTGTCCTAAAGTCCCAAGTCAAAGTCACAAGTCAAGACCTAAGCCCTGTCTTTTTGAGTCTTTTCAAAAACACCGTTATGGTAAAATTAGCGCGTTAACTTCTTGCCTTCATTTTTTTGGTTCAGTGCATTAAAAATAAATAAAACAACTGTTAATTTGACGTAAGCCTCCTCCACTCGCTGCAGCTCATTTATGTTTCCTGAGAATAACTGAAGATAAATCCAAAATGAATACTTTTCTGTAAATTTTATTACAGTTTACCCGCTAAACAAAAGTTAAAGTTTAGCAAAGTTAAATGATTCAAAGAGCTGAACACTGCAGTCGTCTGATTGGACGAGAGATAACCCTCACTTGAGAAAACAAGAAGTAAAAACAATAATCTCCTTGTTTTTGTGATAAATGTCAGATTCAAACAGAAAACATGATAAATCTTGTTCTTTTCCCGACACAAAGCTAGTGTTTGTGGTTTTAAACGTGGTCTTCATGAATTTAAACATTATATTTATTGTCTACACTGCATTAAACACAAGCAGAACCTGTACAAACTCAAATATTGAGTCTAAATGAGAGGAAACTGCTGCAGCTATGAATTTAATGTTGAGAAAGATGGGAATAAACAGAAACAGTTGAATTGAGTTTTATTTCTCAAACAGAGACAGGACTTTAGTGTCTCTTTGATGACGTCTCTGTTTCTGTTTCCTTCACATTTAAAAGTATTCATAGACATGTTTTCTCGTGGACAGTAGTGGAACCCCGGGTATTTACAGTCGTCTTGTCATGTGATGTTATTTACAGTAGAGCAGCTCAAACATCTGATTGGCTCCTGTTACAAACCCAGAGTAAACCTTGGCAGATTTAGACGAGAAGCAGGGCCACGTTTGTTTTGCAAACACAGTGTGACTTTAAAGAGATTAACTCGTTAAATCCACAACCAAATCAGAATCACAATTACTTTATTTATCCTCGAGAGGAAACTCTTTTACTGACACATGACATGATACATGAGCCAAAAAACAAAATGAAAGATAAAAAATAACAGAAATATATTAAATATCAATACAGTACCCCAGTATCTAAAAATAGTAAAAAGAACCAAGCGTTGAAAAAATATAATAAATATCAATCTAAAAAAAAATCTAATAAAATCTTAAAGATAAATTTAAAGATATATACAGATTTACATAGTTAGGGTAATATGATAAAAAAATAAAAAAGACATTTATTAGTTCTAATTTTATTGGGAGGGTCTCAGATCCAGATGTGAGTTTAATGACGACCCCTCCTCTGACCTGCAGCATGACCCCTGACCTCCATGACCCCATGTCTCCTTCTGTGGATATTAATAAAAGCCATGTAAGAATTTGCATTTGTTTCCCCCTTTGCCCCTAAGCCTCCTGCCTTATTACCCCTCTGTCTCTACCCCTCTCTCTCTGTGCCCTTTTACCCCTCTCTCTGTGCCCTTTTACCCCTCTGTCTCTGCTCCTCTGCCCTTCTGCCTTAGCTCATTTACCCCAAGCCTCCTGCCTACTTACCCCTCTGTCTTTGCCCTTTTACCCCTCTGTCTTTGCCCTTTTACCCCTCTGTCTCTTTCCCTTTTACCCCTCTCTCTGCCCTTTTAGCCCTCTGTCTCTACTCCTTTTGCCCCTCTCTCTGTGCCCCTTTTGCCCCTCTCTCTGTGCCCCTTTTGCCCCTCCAGTCTGTCGTAGCTGCTCCTGCTTTGGTTCCACTTTTGGTCCAGCTTTTGGTCGTTGTCAGTTGTGCCACTGCGCATGCGCTGCAGCCGGTGTCCGGTGTCAGCCTTTAGCAGCTGTTCGCTCTTTAACGGCGTCCACTTAAGGACTCAAATAAAAAATACAACTCACGGGAAATAACCGAGTGGAGCCCGGTCTGAAGTGGAACAACCCGGACCGGACCTCGGAGATCAACGCTTTTCGCCTTTAGTTCTGCTGGAGCTAACGGCTACCAGCTAACGGCTACCAGCTAACGGCTAACTGACAGCCGTTACCTAACACAGGCCACGCCGCTGCAGCTCCAGCCGACGATTCGACTTGTTTTTCGGATTTAAAAAAGGAGCCTCCACCCGGACTGTCGCTGCTGCTGGACCGCCCTCCGAGGCGGACTGTAACCGGACTAAATCGAGACTAAAAGCTAACTCCAGATCTAAGAAACAAACCCGCCTCGGCCCGGCTCGGCTCGGTTCGGGGAGCAGCAGCCAGGATGTTGATAGGTAATGTACCTGGACCAGGAGGTGTGTCCCGGTTCGACTGTCACCGCTGTGGGAGCCTTTAGAGCCGGGGTTTTTAATGGAGAGAGGCTGGAGCTAATGCTAACAGATGCTAAAGCTAACGGTGCCAGGCTGTGACACACGCTCAGAATAAAAATACACACAGCGTGGCTCTAAAATGTGACAGTGTTATGACCAGGGCCTAAACCCTGTCTCTGACTCTAACTATTGGTTTTGTTTGTGTTTTATCTGCAGATTATATTAAATTGTTTCATTTTAATCCCAAAAGTATGCATTAGGGTAGGTTTTGATTAGTTTCATATAAAAAAAACCAATTTTAAACCCAACCTTTTCTTCAATATGATAGAAACACATTTAAAACCCAGTAATCGTAAAAAACATAATAGGAAACTTGATGATATTCTGCTATATTTTAAATGGATTTACCTACAACAAAGACAACTTAAAGGTTAGAATAGAATAACTTTATTGTCATTGTAAAATTGGAATGCTGTGAATCAACACAAAAGGTGTAAATTCTATATAAAAGTACTGTTTAAAAAGGTAAAAAGAGTAAATGCTGTAAGTTAAAAACACACATCACATTCAGCTGTTTCACAGCTCCTTAAAATTGCACAAAAGAAGTTAAATATTGCATTTAAAAGATTCACATTATGGCAGTATTTAAGTTGACAATGAATCTCAAGCTGGTTAGATTTTATCCCTCCAGCTTTGACCAACTGTGTGTTTTCATTAAACATGTGAAACAGCATTAGGTTTGCATTAAGTTGAGGTGTGAGACAGAATAAATTAAATGAACAGGTACAGTGTACTGCATGATTCATACAATGGCCTTATTTACTGAAAAATATAAAATAATCATGAAGCTGTGTTTGTTCTGGTCCAAATAGGTTCCTATACAGTTTTATTCACTGTTTCTCTGTAAAAGAAACTAAAACACTCATGTTTCCAGCTGTTGTGAGAGAAAACACGGTCTAAACTAGGATTCTCTCTACTCTAAATGAAACAGTTTTGAATCTATTTATCGTCTGTGTTCCAGCAGCAGTCGGAGCAGGGACCGGGAACCCGACTGGTCCCGCCAAGAAACACCGCAAACGAGGAAAGAAAAATCGGAAAAACAAACCAGAGGAGACTCGGTAAGGCTCTAGAAACCGTGCTGAGGCTCCTCTGATTCACTCTCTTTACTGTAGCTCTCATCAAGTCTATATTAAGACGAGTGTTTGGCTGTGATTTGTGGCCCGTCGTCTCAGGTTCGCCCCAACATCACGTTTAGTCTCTGTTTTAAATGGATCTGAAGGAGTCGTGCCGTGAGCTCAGTATTGATCAGCGTTAAGAGTGAAACTGGAGCTGATGGAAGTGGACTCTTGGTTTATTATAATGTTGAGAAGTGACCAAACAAAGCAGATGTTTAAAGATGTGGTTACGTGGTGTTAGAACATGTTTGGTTTAATGATTGAAGAACCTGGAGGGCTAACACACTAACCGCAGTATTATGTTGTTTTTTTAAATTAACACTTTTCAACCAATGCTTGTGCCATTAGCCATTAGCCATTAGCCAGCAGCATTGCCCCAGTGTAGCTGGTAAAAAGAAGTTAATAAATGAAGACAGACCTGTTCAAGTGGAAGGACGTATATAGCCTGAATTTATGCCAGACCAGTAGGGGGTGGGTTTTCGAGGACGCTGGCTTCACAGTTTACATCAGACAAAACACCTCAAAAGTTTGTTATTGTTAGAGGCCAATCAGAAACAGAATCATTGAGTAAGTGTAAACGGCCTCTGAGTGAGTTGTGAGGTAGTTGGATTTATCATTTATGACCAACCAGTCAGACTAATGCTAACGCTGAATTAATCCGATCTGGCATCTAAAGCATTAAGGCTTTGTTAAAAAAGACAAAACAAGCTGATATTAAACCTGACTGGTTTGTGGTGTTAAATGCTCATAAACTGGATTAATCCATACTCCTTAATTATTGATTCATTTTAAATAACGACGTTAACGCTCCGACTTTAGGAGTTAACAGTTCATGAAGTCTAAATGAACAGTGCACTCCTACAGAGCTGTTTCCTTTTAATCATTTATATCTGAGACAACAACAAGTCAGTTATAAGTAAGTTATAATCCAGTTACAATTGGACTAAGGCAATAATTTCTCTATGTTTACCTTTCCATCGTGTCATTTCTTTGTTTTTGATCTTATTTCAGCTGTGATTTCCTGAGACATGTAAACACACCAGAAACATACTGAAAGCAATTTACAAATACATTCACCTTCACTTTGCTCTAGCGAGCCATAGAGATTAAACTCATTAGCAGCTTGGCTTCATTCAAACCCATGACTTCAGACCAGAATCACCAGCTGTTTTTGTGTTTTATCATCTGTAATATAATATAAGAGCCGTGTATGGAGCCAGCAGCAGATCTGAGTAAACTTAAACATGACTCATTCAGGTTTAAACTCTTTCCCTTTCCTCTCAGCTAACGTCTGCTCTGTCTGTCCAGAGCTGAAGTAGGTCTGGAGCTGAGCCTAGAGAGAGACTCCATTAATAGCTCTGCCCTGAATCATGATCCTCATCGGTCTATTTCAGCCGCCGCAAACCCCAACAATGTCCGTGAGTCGGATAACAGGCCGCACAAACACATGGAGCAGCAGCCAGTCTGGCCTGATTAACACTCATTTATACAGCCTTTAGAAGAATTAGCACTGATTGAAATATGTTTTAGCTCCTCTTTCATCAGAGGAGAGTCAAATGAAAAATAATGAGTGTTAAAGACAAGAATGAATGAAGAGATTCCAGGGAACAGTCTGACTTTAGTCCAGACTCAGGGGGATTTACTGGAGCTGTTGAAGGAAACCAGGAGGGGTCAGAAGAAACAAAAAAATAACCATGTTCTTGGTCCATTTGAAAAAACATCCACTCTCCTGAATTATAATAATGACCAAAGAAGTGCTTCCAGTGCTCTGATAGTGAACTCCCTCATTTCCTTTGGTTTACTGCAGTCCTAACTCACGTTTGTTTGAAGAGAAACAGTCGAGTCAAATTTCCACACATCAACTAATAACCTTCACTGTTGAGGTTTGTAACAATTAGTTTTGTTCTGTTTCAGGCCTGACGACATCTGTCAGCTCCAGAATCTCAACAATGACAACGACCAGCACCAAAACAAGAGTCTGAGTCCCCAAAACTCTGCAGAAACCACAACGACCATCGAAATACCGTCGACAAATGAAGAACAGCCAATGTTTAATCACAAAGACGAACAGGAAGCGTTAAATGAAGATGAGCCAATGTTTGATTTTGAAGACGAACAGCCAACATTTAATCACAAAGAAATCCCCAAAATGACAAGACAAGAGCGAGATAACGAAGATAAAACACTTTCAGAAGAAGAGGATGAAGCTCTGAGGGATGTTTCTCCTCATTCTCCGACGTTACAGACTGAAAAATCACATTTCATTTCACAAAATGGCGCCCGATCTTCTTCACCGCCGCAGACGATTACAATAAACAACTCTCATCTGTGTTCCAGAGAAACACCTTCATCTGCTTCAGAAAACAGCATCGAGACGCCTTCAGCTTCCACGATAGCGGCCAAAACTCACAGCCAATCCCCTCTCTTCAAATCTCAAAGCCCCGCCCTCCAAAACGTAACGCCCAATCTGTCGAGATCTCCTCACAGAACTCCCGACGGAATCCCCAGTTTGTGTTACGTCCGCTCCAGTTCCCCGCTGGGTTTGGAGGCGGAGTCGCTGTCGTTCGGCTCGAGTTTCGTGACGAAGGCGGGGCCCACTCCTCCGCTGAGCCCCTCCGAACACGAGCACTTCCTGCTGAGCTCCGTCACCTTCACCTCCAGCGTCTCGTCTCACCTGTACTCACCTCTCTGCTCCGCCTCCACCTCCTTCCTGCGCTCCTTCGACTCGCTGCCTCCCTCCGTCGGACTGCCCCCCATGATGTCGCTGGCGCCGCCTCCGATGGCCACGCCCCCTCCGATGGCCACGCCCCCTCCTCCGCCTCCACCGGCTCTGAGCCCGCCTCCGCCCGAGTTCACCCCGCCTCCGGCTCAGCTCCTGGGCTCTGACGACGAGGAGCAGGAGGATCCTTCAGACTATTGTAAAGGTAAAGAGAAAAAGAAATCGTAATATTCATGAAAATCAGCACAAGGTCTCAGTTCTTAAAAGTTATTTGTTATTCCTTTACAAAAAAAGAGGAAAAAGGGAATATTTTATTAAAAGGGAACTCAAACATTTACTTTATAAACTGAAAAATGCTTTAGATTTATCTTTCTTCAGAATCTAGACTTTTAGTCTAGATTCACAAGAACATGAACAAAACATGATCAAATTTGTTAATAACTTAGTTTTACTAATCCTGTCTGTCTCTTTTATTATGAGACATATAAATAAACCCTGTGTAGCTTTTATAAGTCTAACTGTTTTGATCAGAGTTTGACAGTTGTTTCCTTTTGTTTCTGTTCTTGTCTCTGTTCTGTCCCTGACTCTTCTGTCCCTGACTGTCCCTGTCCCTGTCCTCTTCAGGTGGTTATTACCCGGTGCAGATTGGAGACCTGTTTAACGGCCGGTACCACGTCGTTAGGAAGCTGGGCTGGGGTCACTTCTCCACAGTGTGGCTCTGCTGGGACCTGCTGTAAGACTCATCTCTGATAAACTAACTACAGCCTTAAAACGATGCCGTATGGATCGATCAAACATAAATGCATTAATTTTTTTATTTATTATTTTCTATTTCATCTTTACCAACTCCTCCTGCGTTTAAGTTTGGGGCTAACTTATGTTAAACGTCAGTAAAATTAGCTTCTTCTTTTCAAAACAATTATGATGATCATCTACAGTTTACATTATAATCATTTAGAAAAAGATGAGGCTAATTGTATTGTGGTTTGAACTGGATGTTCTCTGTGTTTGGATCCTTGAAGAACACCAGAGACACAACTGTTGATCTTTCTGATAATTTACTCTTGTCTGATGAATAAATCTTGCTGATTTTACGTTGGAGCGTTTCAGATTATTGTAATGAACATTTCTGAACTAACTTTTTGACTGTGTTTTGAATATTTGTTCAGGAAGAAGCGTTTTGTGGCTCTGAAGGTGGTGAAGAGCGCTCCTCATTACACCGAGACGGCCATAGACGAGATCAAACTGCTCCGATGTGTAAGTCTCACTCACACCTGGAAATAAACACTTACCTCCGTCTGACCTGTGTTTGTTTTCAGGTGAGAGACAGCGACCCCTCAGACCCTCACAGAGAAACCATCGTGCAGCTCATCGACGACTTCAAGATCTCAGGAGTCAACGGAGTCCGTATCCTTCAGGCCTTTAGATGTGTTGTGTTCATTTAGTTCAGATATTTAGGTAAAAGATGGAGCTTTTCCTGAGCGTGTCGTCCTCAGATGTGTGTATGGTGATGGAGGTTTTGGGTCATCAGCTCCTGAAGTGGATCATTAAGTCTAACTACATGGGACTGCCTCTGGTTTGTGTCAAGAGCATCATCAAACAGGTAAATGGGTCCAAGTTATAGGCTATAGGGTCCAAGAGGCTGCTCATATTTACATTAAATTACCAAAAAAAACCCACAATGACAAAGATGTGGAGGAAAAATACACAAATAGTTGCCTTTCTTCAAATCAAAACCTGAGTAATTTCAATTATTTGACAAGAACTCAAGAAAAGAAACAAGAAATTTGACTCTTTTTATGATGAGACGCATAAATAAACCCTGTGTAGCTTTTTAATGGAGCATTTATTGTCTGTTTTTCCAAGATACACAAATCCAAAGAGTGTTATTTTATGCTGAATATAGTCTACACTATTGAATAAATAATAAAGAGTAAGTAAAGTCTGAATGTCTGCTTGAGTCATGTTTGTTTCCTCAGGTTCTTCAGGGTCTGGACTACCTTCACTCCAAATGTAAAATAATCCACACAGACATAAAGCCGGAGAACATCCTGCTGCAGGCGGACGACGTCTACGTTCGAAGACTCGCAGCAGAGGCCACGATCTGGCAGCGAGCCGGAGCTCCGCCCCCTTCAGGCTCCTCAGGTGAGACGCACCTGGACCGCTGCTGTAGTTCTATCTCATTTGCAGCTGAAGACAAAAGGCAGAGAAGAAAGTTTGTTTATAAGAATGTTTCGGTCAAACCTGGGTCTTATCCCTCTTTTGTGGCTTTATTGAGCATAGAGCATTAGATCTGTCTTATGTCAGTCCTACAGGAAAACAATCCAGTCGTAAAAACTCCTCCTTCAATACAATCTATAAATTAAACCTGCAGTTTTGATTTTTTTTTTTCTTATTCCACAAGGTTTTAGTTGGATTTGAACAAGTTTTAGATGGTTTCAAACAGGTTTTATTTGGATCTCACAGGTTTTTAAAGAAAGTATTTTGCTCAAATCCACCTAAAACCAGTTAAAATCCACTTAAAACTTGTTCAAATCAAACTAAAATCTGTTCTTGTGGAATAAGAATAAAATCTTGTGCTATTCTTCCGTTTATTGACTGTAGAGCATTAGATCTGTCTCATGTCTGTCCTAAATGTAAACAGTAATAAGTCCTTTAATATTATAGTAAAGCTTATAAAGTTTATGGAGCCTGAGGTTTGTGTGAGAAAGAGCAGAACAGTGTTTAATCTGGGAGCTGTGTTTCTGAAGCTGTTTCTGTCCATCTTTGACCTGTCTGTCCTCACTTTGACTGTCCCTCCTCTTCTGTCTCTCACCTGGACTCTTGTATTTTCCATTTCTGATGTTTTCTTCCCGTCTCTCTCTGTGTTTGCTGTGTGTGTCTCTAGTGAGCACGGCTCCCAGGGACGTCCAGGTAAGACTCCCCTCTGCTGTGACATCACTCCCGTAGTCTCTGAACCCTCCAGGATTTATTAAAGCTGTGACACTGAAGGCTGTAGTGATGGACGTAGGCTTCTCTGGACGTAGTTGTAACGCTTTGATCCAGGAGGGTCCCGGCTTTTCTAAGAGGGACACATTGAGAAGAGGATTTACAAAGAACGTCTTTGATTTGAGTCTTATTCCACAAATAAAGGTTTTAGTTGGATTTGAGCAGGTTTTAGTTGGATTTGAGCAGGTTTTAGTTGGATTTGAGCAGGTTTTCGTTGGATTTGAACAGTTTTTAGTTGGATTTGAGCAGGTTTTAGTTGGATTTGAACAGGTTTTAGTTGGATTTGAACAGGTTTTAGTTGGATTTGAGCAGGTTTTAGTTGGATTTGAACAGGTTTTAGTTGGATTTGAACAGGTTTTAGTTGGATTTGAACAGGTTTTAGTTGGATTTGAACAGGTTTTAGTTGGATTTGAGCAGGTTTTAGTTGGATTTGAACAGGTTTTAGTTGGATTTGAACAGTTTTTAGTTGGATTTGAGCAGGTTTTAGTTGGATTTGAAAGGTTTTAGTTGGATTTGAGGAGAGCTTAATTGTTTTTAGTTGAATTTAAGGAGTCCTCGCTGACGTTTGGATAAAAAGGGGTCAAGATACTAGTTCAAATCCAACTAAAACCTGTACAAATCCAAATAAAACCTGTTTAAATCTGACTCAAACCTGTTCAAATCCAACTAAAACATGTTCTTGTGGAATAAGAATCAAGTCAAAAATGTGTCCCTGTTTGTTTAAAGTTTGGACAGTTCTGGTCTAGAGCCTGTTTCCATTAAACTTTATGGTTTAATTCATTCACAAATGTTTTTCATATCACCTGTTTTAAAACCCTAGTAATATTAATTGTAAGTAACATGTATAAAGTTTATCCAGTCTCCATTAACACCTCAGAGACCTCATGTAGAACACACATTTATATTTTACAGTCAGGTCTTAAAAAAGGCAAACATTAAAGTGAATAAAAGTAAAGATCTTTGTACATTTTGACTGTTTTGATGAAGATGTCGTCTTCTCTTTCTCAGGGAGGAAAACTGTCCAAAAACAAGAGGAAGAAGCTGAAGAGAAAAGCCAAACGGCAGCAGAAACTGTTGGAGGAGAGACTGGTGGACATTCAGGTAAAAGACCTCCGTCTTAAACATGAAGGAAGCTTAACAGGAGTCACTTTTATTCATGTTTGTCTTTATTTTAATCAGAAAATGGAGGAAGAGGACGGTGTGTACCTGCCAGACGACTCAGACAACGGTAAATCTGAGGGTTTTTGGTTAAAGTTGATTTCATAGATAAGTTGTGTTAATTATCATCATTTTTATCAAAGGCCAAATGACAAAGCTGAAGCCTAACGTTTTTTGGTTTCTTTAAATGTTCCTCTGGTGGAGTTTGTAAGAAAGATATTTTTTTAAACTGAGAGGATGTTGGAGGTTTATTGTGTTGATCCAGAACGAGTCTCCAAACACATCACTTCGATCTCCTTTTCTTTTCTAATAATAATCTCTCTTCTGTGTTGGCTCCTGGTTAATCTGTGTTCGTTCTCAGGTTCTCAGGTGAACGGCAGTAACCTGTGCGTGACCAAAGCCAGTCCGGAGTCGTCGTCCTCGTGGTTGGACGACAGGTGTAACGGTCACGCTCCGGGGCGCTTCTCCAGCCCCGCCTCGGGTTTATCGGGCTTCTCCAGCTCCGTCATGTCGGCCACGTCGGAGTCGGCCATGTCCACGCAGTCGGGCTGCTCCAGCGGACGAGGACGGTGAGGGTCAGGGGTCACGGTCTGCCGGGGTTCTCCAGACAGAAGGAGGCTGTAACCCTCTTCTGTAATATTCTACAAGAGCTACGAGTCTTATTCAACAAGTACAGGTTTTAGATGGATTTGATCAGGTTTTAGATGGATTTGAACAGGTTTTAGATGGATTGAACAGGTTTTAGATGGATTTGAGCAGGTTTTAGATGGATTTGATCAGGTTTTAGATGGATTTGAGCAGGTTTTAGATGGATTGAACAGGTTTTAGATGGATTTGAACAGGTTTTAGATGGATTTGATCAGGTTTTAGATGGATTTGAGCAGGTTTTAGATGGATTTGAGCAGGTTTTAGATGGATTTGACCAGGTTTTAGATGGATTTGACCAGGTTTTAGATGGATTTGAACAGTTTTTATTTCGATTTGTGCAGCTTTTATTTGGATTTGGATTCATAAACTATTTTATCTGAAGCTGAACTTTTCTTTTGTGACTAAATGCTGTGTTTTCCAGTTTTCAGTGCGTCAGACTTCATCCTCAGTCCTCTCGATCCTCAAAACGCAGACAAAATCAAAGTGAAGATCGCCGACCTGGGAAACGCCTGCTGGGTGGTGAGTTTAGACCCGCCCCTGTCTGAGGTCACATGGTGCAGTCCCGACCAATCACAGCCCTCCTCCTCCTCTGGGTTTATTTCAGCACAAACACTTCACGGAGGACATCCAGACGAGACAGTACCGAGCCGTGGAGGTTCTGATCGGAGCCGAGTACGGGCCTCCTGCCGACATCTGGAGCACCGCCTGCATGGTACCGCCATAGTATACAAATATTACAATAATATACAATCATATACAATCATATACAATCATATACAATCATATACAATCATATACATGGTACCGCCATAGTATACAAATATTACAATAATATACAATAATATACAATAATATACATGGTACCGCCATAGTATACAAATATTACAATAATATACAATAATATACAATAATATACATGGTACCGCCATAGTATACAAATATTACAATAATATACAATAATATACAATAATATACAATAATATACAATAATATACAATAATATACAATAATATACAATAATATACATGGTACCGCCATAGTATACAAATATTACAATAATATACAATAATATACAATAATATACAATAATATACAATAATATACAATAATATACAATAATATACATGGTACCGCCATAGTATACAAATATTACAATAATATACAATAATATACATGGTACCGCCATAGTATACAAATATTACAATAATATACAATAATATACATGGTACCGCTGCAGTATACAAATATTACAATAATATACAATAATATACAATAATATACATGGTACCGCTGCAGTATACAAATATTACAATAATATACAATAATATACAATAATATACATGGTACGCCATAGTATACAAATATTACAATAATATACAATAATATACATGGTACCGCCGCAGTACACAATAATATACAATAATATACAATCATATACAATAATATACAATAATATACAATAATATACAATAATATACAATAATATACAATCATATACAATAATATACAATCATATACAATAATATACAATAATATACAATCATATACAATAATAGAGAATAATATGGAGCACATAGAGTCAATACAATGAAAAACAAATGAACTATTCTGTCTTTTCACTTCAACAATAATCTGTTTGTTGTGTGAGGCGTTCGAGTTGGCGACTGGAGACTATCTGTTCGAGCCTCATTCTGGAGAAGACTACACCAGGGACGAAGGTGAGACTCTCCAGGTCTCGTCCTGTTGTCTCTGCTTCTCTGTATTTATTCCAGTTTGTTCTCAGACCACATCGCTCACATCATCGAGCTCCTGGGACCACTGCCTCTGCCCTTCGCTCTGTCAGGAAGATACTCCAGAGAGTACTTCAGCAGGAGAGGTATCTGCACAGACATGTCTATCAATCAGTCAATCTATCAATCAATCAATCAATCAGTCAGATACAAGTCTTCTCTGGGTTTACATTTAGACCAGTGCTGGAAGATTTTATTAAATTCTGAGAGATTTCATCTTCATTTAAGCTTTACAAAAGTTATCTTTAACATTTATTTTCTAAAACCAGGTTTTAGATGTATTTGAACAGGGTTTAGATGGATTTGAACAGGTTTTAGTTGGATTTGAACAGGTTTTATTTGGATTTGAACAGGTTTTATTTGGATTTGAACAGGTTTTAGTTGGATTTGAACAGGTTTTATTTGGATTTGAACAGGTTTAGTTGGATTTGAACAGGTTTTAGTTGGATTTGAACAGGTTTTATTTGGATTTGAACAGGTTTAGTTGGATTTGATCATGTTTTTGTTGGATTTGAGCAGGTTTTTGTTGGATTTAGAATAGAATAGAATAACTTTATTGTCATTGTACATTGTACAACGAAATTAAAAGTGCAAACCATCGGTGCAGATAAAAACTACATAAATAAATAAATAAATTTTAAAAAATTAAAAAGCAGTTAAAAACACACACACCCATCCATCACCTTCCGCTATTGCACGGCTCCCTAAAATTGAAGAAATAAAAGATAAAAAATATATTTGAACAGGTTTTAGTTGGATTTGAACAGGTTTTAGTTGGATTTGAACAGGTTTTAGTTGGATTTGAACAGGTTTAGTTGGATTTGAGCAGGTTTTTGTTGGATTTGAGCAGGTTTTAGTTGGATTTGAGCAGGTTTTAGTTGGATTTGATCAGGTTTTAGTTGGATTTGAACAGGTTTTTGTTGGATTTGAACAGTTTAATTAATATAAATGTTTAATATTGATTTAGCTCCTGGTTTAATGAGTAGAAGTTAGTCCAGAGCCATGTATTTCTTTATATTTCTTTATTTTCTAAACGTTTTTCTCCCAAATATCAAATATCAAATATCACAGCTCAGATCAATATCATTTATTGCTGCAGCTCTAGTTTGTGATATAATGTCAGTGTGAGATGTAAAGTCAGTGACGATGGGTCTGTTTCCAGGAGAACTGCGTCACATCTCGTCGCTGAAGCCCTGGGGTTTGTTCGAGGTCCTTTTGGAGAAATACGAGTGGCCTTTGGACCAAGCGGCTCAGTTCAGTGACTTCCTCTTGACGATGTTAGAGCTGGAGCCGGAGCGCAGAGCCACGGCCGCTCAGTGTCTACGTCACGGCTGGCTCCAGGACTGACTCCAACACTCAAGTATTTAAACCAACAGAGGAGATTTTTACTGTTATTCCCCGAAGCTGTCGTCCTTCTGCTTCCTTTTCTTCACAGGTTTATTTATTCGTCTTCTTTGTAAGGCACTGATTTACGACTCTGAGCTGAGATATACTCGCTGTTTCAATGACCGGCTTAAAATGTCGAAGAGAAAGGACGAATAATGTTAAAGTTGACGAGAGTGAGGAGTTTTCAGAGCTGCGCTGAGTGAAAGTGTCGATAGAGATCGTCTTTTTATCGCATCAGGGAGAATTTAAGACAAGGAACTGTACAAAAAACACAGAGAGGCTCATATTTGAAAAGAAAAACCTGGCGTTAATGCTTTTTTGGTTCATGTATGTTTAAAAGTCGAGTAGAGGACTTTCACTGACGCTGCGTTCACTGTCGTCCTGTCTCCTGTAGATTCTTTTTCTGTGGTGAATGTGTCTCTGCAGAGGCTCATTTTACAGATGAACTGGAGAAATACACTAATCAGACTGGAGCAGGACCTATAGAGACATGTTATTATTAATATAGAGTTAATATAAATGATTTAAATCACTGTAACTCTCTTTAGGAAACGCTCAGCTTCACAGACGAGAGAAAAATCAATTCACAAAGCGCTGTAAACGTGTATTTTAGTGAAACAGCAGGTATATCTCTGTCTTAAAGCTGCCTCGAAACCTTTATTTAAAACACGTAAAGGTCGACAGGTTCAGTGTTGATTATTGTGCTTCGGTCACATTTCGCTGTCATTTCTTTTTATTCTCTTTATTATCTGCTTCCTGTTTATTCATTTATTGCTGGTTTCACAAAAGTGTTATATTTTCAAGTCTGCAGTGTTCCATCAGTCCTAATACAGGCTTTACATTTAAATAAATAAACAGATATTATTATTGAAGGAATAAAAAACAGTCTCTTCATATTCACCAAGAATAAGACCTAAAGTCACACTTGGATTTTATTAACTTTAAAAGCACAACAACCTCTGAGAGTCCCCTGTTCCTGAGGTTTTGTTTGTGGAATAGTCCTGTTTTAGTCCTGGTTTAGTCCTGGTTTAGACCTGGTTTAGACCTGGATTAGACCTGGTTTAGACCTGGTTTAGACCTGGTTTAGTCCTGGTTTAGACCTGGATTAGACCTGGTTTAGACCTGGTTCAGTCCTGGTTTAGTCCTGGTTTAGACCTGGTTTAGACCTGGTTTAGACCTGGTTTAGTCCTGGTTTATTCCTGGTTTAGTCCTGGTTTAGACCTGGTTTAGTCCTGGTTTATTCCTGGTTTAGTCCTGGTTTAGACCTGGTTTAGTCCTGGTTTAGACCTGGTTTAGACCTGGTTTAGACCTGGTTTAGTCCTGGTTTAGTCCTGGTTTAGTCCTGGTTTAGACCTGGTTTAGTCCTGGTTTAGTCCTGGTTTAGTCCTGGTTTAGACCTGGTTTAGACCTGGATTAGACCTGGTTTAGACCTGGTTTAGACCTGGTTTAGTCCTGGTTTAGACCTGGATTAGACCTGGTTTAGACCTGGTTTAGACCTGGTTTAGTCCTGGTTTAGTCCTGGTTTAGACCTGGTTTAGACCTGGTTTAGTCCTGGTTTAGTCCTGGTTTAGACCTGGTTTAGACCATATTTTCTCTGAGCTCAGTGTGTGTCTAAAGTAAAGAGAGAAACTGTTTTTTTTAATGAAATGATTAGTTTTTTCTCCTGGATGTGATTTTACCATAAACTGTGACTTAAACAAAAAAAAAGTCTTTATATTTTTTCGCTGAGGCTCAAACTGTGACTCAACAGCTTCATGTTTTGATTCTGAAAAAGTCACTGAAAATATTTGGAGTAAAAAAGCTGCTCAAACCCATTAAAACCTGTTAAAACCCATTAAAACCTGTTAAAACCCATTAAAACCTGTTCAAACCCATTAAAACCTGCTCAAACCCATTAAAACACAACATAATTGTACAAAATGCACCTTTAATTGTTAACATCTGGATATTTTTCTAAAGAAAGAGTGAACATCTGTTACTTTTATGTTTTTTTGTCTGAGTCTGAACTTAACTCTGATCCAACGCTTTTGTGAAACCATCCTCTGAATATGATCGATTATTGATTATTGGCTCCTGTCGTTGGGTGTGGTCTCTACCTGTTTTCACCTGTAGCTCCTCCAGATGACCTTTTGAACTCTGACCTCTGCTGTTTTTTGTTGTGTGTGGATGAATGACCAGTGCCTTTATGACCTTCGACCCCTGACATCACAGAGACGTGGGTTTTTTCTACGTGTGTGTGTGTGTGTGTGTGTGTGTGTCGTTCAATAAAGACTCAGATCAAGCACAGTTCACTGTTTACGTCTCATTTATTTCGTTTTTTCAAATAAATGTGAACTGAACTTAAATATGATTTAAAAGTTTGTCAAATTGTTAAAACGGTTTGCTCTTTATTTCTACAATATTTATTTATCTGACTGTGTTTTAGATGAATTTGAACTGGTTTTAGATGAAATTCAAAAAGTTTTAATTAGATTTGAACAGGTTTTAGTTGGATTTAAATACAAGTATTTAAGTAAAGTTTATAACTGATGCTTTTAAGTTTTTTCGGCTCTAGTCTTAAATCACCTGAAATAAATATATAAATATATATAAATATATATATAAATATATATATATATATAAATCTAAAAATATATAAATATATATATATATATATAAATATATATATTTATTTATATATATATATATTTATATCTATAAATATATATATAAATATATTTATTTATATATATATATATGTAAATATATATCTATAAATATATATATATATATATTTATTTATATATTTATATATGTAAATATATATCTATAAATATATATACATATATTTATTTATATATTTATATCTATATATTTATATATATATATATATATATATATATATAAATATTTATATATATATATATATTTATATATATATTTATATATATATATAAATATATATATATATATATATAAATATATATATTTATATATATATATATATATATATTTATATATATATATATATTTATATATATATATAAATATATAAATAAATATATGTATATATATTTATAGATATATATTTACATATATAAATATATAAATAAATATATATATATAAATATATATATTTATATATATATATATATATATATTTATATATATATATATATATATATATATATTTATATATATGGACTTGGATCAGAGGCTCTTCTCGACTCGGTTCAGTTTGGTTCATCTTTATTTTCTTAATTATAAATATAACTCTTTGTGAGGAGCTGGGTTTGGATCCAGACAGACAACCTTCAGCTGGTTTCCTCCAGAGACTTTTCCCAAAGAAGGATCATTATTTTGACTCAGGTGGAACTAATCATTTACAAACGACTTTGATTCAGATCAGTTTTTTATTTTTTGTGCCATGTTGCTGCCGATGTTCTGACCCTCCCAGACTCATAACACCACTGAGTCTAGTTATTTTAATCTTTAGTGCAATCCTCAGAGAAACCAGGAGAAGACTGTTTTCATCACCTGGTGTCATTTTACAGTTTAATTAAAATTAAAAGCTATAAAAAAACATATGGTAGATATATTTTGTGCAGAAATGGACCAAATGGAGAGAACAGCTTTTATTATAAAACACACAGGTCACTTCTCACTGTTTTTTTGGAGGAAAACTCTCCACATTTAATTATTGTTATTTTTCCTCATAAATAAATGTTACTGGTGTCTTTTCCAACTCTCTCCACATTTGTGTTTGTTAAAAATCAGCTTCACTTTGATAACGCAGCGTTTGGATCCGTTATTCGTATTTTCTTGTTTGTAAAAGTGTAAAAACAGTCTCAGAGCTTCACCGTCGGATCCTCTCAGTTTGGAACAGTTCGTTTTAGTTGTTAGTGATTTATTTCTTCCTCCTTACGACCGTCCATCCGTCCTCGTCCTCCTGAGACACAGAAGACGAAGCTGCAGACGGAGGGTTTGTGGAACCAGGAAGTGTCCCGTTCACAACTGGACTCGACGTCTCACACTCCATCGTCTGAAAAAACACAACAATCTCACATCAGACCAAAGCACAAGTCAAGAAATACCAATTTTTTTTTCCAAAATTCCAGTAAAAATGGTCAGTGAATGTGTCCTTCAAAATAAAAGCCTGTGCTATCACTGTCAAACTCCTGGAAACCGAGCTGAGGGAGATTCTGGCTCAAATTTTCACTTAAATTTAGTTCAGGAACGTCATAAACCTCAAGAATGTGATCAAAAAGAAACGTTAGTGTGTTTCTTCTGCAGCAGGGCTCAGTTTGTCCTCAATATATTTTAAGAGTTGTGTTAATGTGTCTCAGAGTTGGAGGAGTACAGATAAAAGAAGGGTTTTTCATGTTGGGAAGCCTTCAACATGACTTTGAGGCAAGATATTTTGAAAATTTTGTAAAAAGTTCATTGTGTTGCTTTAAATACATTTTAAATAAACAAAGAACAAAAAGACAAAAATTTCACAAAAATCCAACTAAAACCTGTTGAAATCCAAATAAAACCTGCTCAAATCCAAATAAAACCTGCTTAAATCCAAATAAAACCTGTTTAAATCATAAATAAAACCTGTTTAAATCCAACTAAAACCTGCTCAGAGACAGCTAATACTCCTTTTGGACACCTCTGGCCTCTCCCATGAATAAAACTAGATTCAGGTTTAAACTAAAGACTAAAAATTTACAACCATACTTTTGGTTTAAAACAATAAATCCCAAAAGAGAAGCCTAGAAACTGTTTATTCTGTGTCGTGTTGATTTGTACAAACCTCTGAGTCGTCGTCCTGATCCGAGTCCGAGTCTGGAGCTGCAGCTGTGACCTTCACTCTCTGTTTGTTCTGACTCCGTTTACTGATGGAGAGCTGCAGCTGCTGTAGCGCCCCCTGCTGCCACTGACGGAACATCTGCATCAGGTCCTGAGACATCTGCCGCAGAAAGACACTCATCAGGATTCAAACAATCCATCAAAAACCTGCTCAAATCCATCAAAAACCTGCTCAAAACCTACTCAAATCCATCAAAAACCTTCTCAAAACCATCAAAAACCTGTTCAAATCCATCAAAAACCTGCTCAAATCCATCAAAAACCTGCTCATATCCATCAAAACCTGCCCAAATGCATAAAAAACCTGCCCAAATGCGTCAAAAACTTGCTCAAATCCATCAAAACCAAGTTCAAAACCTGCTCAAATCCATCAAAAACCTTCTAAAATCCATCAAAAAACTGTTCAAATCCATCAAAAACCTGCTCAAATCCATCAAAAACCTGTTTAAATCCATCAAAAACCTGCTCAAATCCATCAAAAACCTGTTCAAAACCTGCTCAAATCCATCAAAAACAAGTTCAAATCCATCAAAAACATGTTCAAATTCATCAAAAACCTGCTAATCCATCAAAAACCTGTTCAAATCCATCAAAAACCTGCTCAAATCCATCAAAAACATATTCAAATCCATCAAAAACCTGCTCAAATCCATCAAAAACATATTCAAATCCATAAAAACATGTTCAAATCCATCAAAAACAAGTTCAAATCCATCAAAAACCTGCTCAAATCCATAAAAACATGTTCAAATCCATCAAAAACATGTTCAAATCCATCTAAATCTGTTAAAATCCATCAAAAACCTGTCCAAATCCATCAAAAACAAGTTCAGATCCATCAAAAACCTGCTCAAATCCATCAAACACCTGCTCAAATCCATCAAAAACATGTTCAAATCCATAAAAACAAGTTAAAATCCATCAAAAACCTGCTCAAATCCATCAAAAACATATTCAAATCCATAAAAACATGTTCAAATCCATCAAAAACCTGCTCAAATCCATCAAAAACCTGCTCAAATCCATAAAAACATGTTCAAATCCATCAAAAACATGTTCAAATCCATCAAAAACAAGTTCAAATCCATCAAAAACCTGCTCAAATCCATCAAAAACCTGCTCAAATCCATAAAAACATGTTCAAATCCATCAAAAACAAGTTCAAATCCATCAAAAACCTGCTCAAATCTATAAAAACATGTTCAAATCCATCAAAAACCTGTTCAAATCCATCAAAAACAAGTTCAAATCCATCAAAAACCTGCTCAAATCCATCAAAAACCTATTTAAATCAAAATAAAACCTGTCCAAATGAATCAAAAACCTGTTCAAATCCAACTAAAACTTCTTCTGGTCTAAATCCATCCAAAACTAGCTTCAGATTTAATCAAAGTTTAAAAATCATCAGTAAAGGTTTCCAATAACGCCACAGCATTGTGTCCTTCAAAATAAAAGCCCGTCTGTACCTGAGGTAAGCTCCCGTCGTCCACAACTGTGTCAAACTCCTGGTCCATCAGCGTCGAGATGAAGTCCTCCACCTCGAACTGCTGCAGGTCGACTGAACAGACACAAAAATACACAAACACACACACAAATGACCACAGCACGAATCCCAACAAACAAACAAAAAAACTAACAAAAAACTGACAAAAAACTTGCAAAAAACTCACAATAAACTCACAAAAACATGAGAACCATTACATACACTGCTTTAGAGTTTGGGATTAAATCTGTTTTTGGCATTAAACCTGCCTAGTATTTGTGTTTTTCATTTTCCTGTTGGTTATATTAACACATTTGTGATTGATAATACATAAATGTACAAATAAAAACTACTTAATGGCAGTTTATGTATTAAATCCTCACTATATCACCTAAGAGCAGCATGAATAATGTAAAGAGTATGGGTCCTAGTCCTGAGCCATGGTTATATTATTATATTCATGAATGATGATAAATACTGATTTACATAAAGCTAAACCCAGTCTGTTATTCTGTGTTTAAACAGAAAACAGAATATCACACGATAAGTTACTTGTATGGATTATAATACTTTTTAAAGCATATATTTATTACAGAAGAGTCTGTGGTATATCTGGTCCTGGCTTTAATAGAAGTCAGTGGTTGACAGCTTCTAAAGTGGCTCAGGTTAAAGGTCAAAGGTTAAAAGAGTCTCACCGTTGTCATGAAAATACTGCTGCACCACATCCACCATCCAGTCTGCTTTCTGTTCACCGTAAACTCCTCCGAACCCATTGTCCACAGCGATCTGGAAAAAAGAAATATATTATTAAATATTAGTAAATGATATGAAGGAGACTAGACAAGAACCAAAACCAGAGAATAAACCTTGATTATTTTCACTCAATCTATATATTTCTCTTGTTCAGTTTCAGTGTGACAGATAAACAGGTATAAATCTGTTAAGTTGTGTAAAGCTAGGCTCTGAAAGTGTTTAGTTGAAAACAAAAACACAGGAGAAGTCAGTGAAGACCACTGCATTCACACTTATTTGCTAAAAACATTTGAATATAATATACAATAAAGTAAACTCGTTAAATTGTTGTTTATCTAAAAGCTGGTTTAATCTAAGAACGCACTGACTTTATATCTATATGTATTTTATATTTTCTTTACATTTAACCATCCACGCGTCTGTTTTCTGTTGTTAGCATTAGCCTGTTAGCTTTAGCCGGTGTCACTCAGTTCTTCTTCGTGTATTTCCGCTTCCGGTCGCTTTTTCCTGTTTTTAGCGGACTCTCCTGACTCTGTCCCGTGTCTAACCTGTTTCTCTCTGAATAAACTCACCTGTAACACGGGCCAGCTCTGTAAAACCGCCCTGACTCCCTCCGTGAACAGCTCACGTGAAGCAGAGGAGGACGCCATGTTGGAAAGGTCAGACAGAAGCAGCGGAAAACAGAGCAGGGCACTCAGCCGAGAACAGAGCTGCTATCCAACTCACTCACGAAATAAATCATGAAAAGAAAAAAAAAATATTTAAATAAAAAATAAATAAATAAATAAAAAAATAAGAAAAAAAAGAAAGAAGAAGAAGAAGAAGAGAAGAAAAAACACAAATGAAACAAGGGTGTAAATCCAAATAGATGCATGCTTTGAATGCAATGCTCCCTTATTTGTAGTTTGGAATCACTTAAGTACATTTTTGGTGTTATTGTTTTGTGTAAAGATGATTTATATTTTGATAAATATAGGTTAGAATTTGATTTATCAGATTTAAAACATGAATAAAAGGAAGAAATGTTACGTGTGTTCAGATGTGACCAGCAGGTGGCAGCAGCAGTCCACAGAAAACACAATTATTTTTATTTTATTTTATGTACAATACAATAATCTGTTTATTCGATTTTTGATTTGAGTTCTTAATTAAATAATTTATATAAAAAAGTTAAATAAATCGGCTTCCACCAAAGTAAGCTGTATATTATTTATATTGTAATGATATAACAGGCACTAAACCTGGACTAAACTAAAATAAACCTGGATTAGACTCAAATAGGACTAAATAAAGACAAACTCTTTCTAAAGTATTTGTAACAGATTTATTTAAAAGTCTTTTTTATCTTCATCATTTCAAACTAAAATAATATATAATAAATGACATATTCTCAATGTAAACTGTTAAACTTGAGCAAAAAAAATCCACAAACAACATTTCCACATTTCACTTCAGACTCATTCAGCTCAAAATCAAACACAACTGTACACAATATTATCATTATTAACATATATTTAAAACAGGGACCGACCCTAAAGCAGAGTCCAGTCAAAAATGAAAACAGTAATGTTTTATCAACTGAAAAGGAATAAAAATGTCTTTTACTGAGTCAGAATGTACCTATTTTGGAAAAAGAAGAATTAAATAAGACTAAACTGAGAATAAAGCAGATTAAATGAAGAATCAGATGAAGACTAAACCCAGGCTAAAATGAGGATTAATTAAGGACCAAATAAAACTAAACCAACACTAAAACCAGAACTAGAACAACATTAAATCAAGTCTAAATCCAGGAGTAAACAAAGAGAATACATCAGGATTAAATCAGGTTTAAAGTGGATTAAACCCGGATTAAACCAAGACTAAGAGCAAAACTAAAATACAACAAGTGGAAAAAAAAAAAAAAGATTTCACGTTTTTCTTTTTGCTCTATTTCACAATTTCACATGAAAACTTAAAGTAAAGGCTTCAAATTAAAAAATCCAACTAAAACCTGTTCAAATCCAACTAATTTGTGCTTGTTAAACATTTATATAAGTTATATAAGTTGTAAATAATTATTCACGGAAAGGTCTTGTCTTTTCTTTAAAGGACAATGGAAACTGTAAACAGAGAAAGACGGCAGTAAATCAGCTTCAGTTTCTGTCGCTCTAAAGTCTGTAAAATAATAAACTGTTTAATATAATAAATAAACTCTCATTTTATCTCAAATATTATTATTATTATTTTACATGTTGTCAGTGAAGTCACATGATCAAACAAATAACACACAAACATCATAAATGTCTCTGAAAAGAACAAACAAAATGACTTCTTCGTCCAATCAGATCACAGAGATTTGTTGTGGTCACTTCTGATTGGTTTTTCATGAAAGCTCCAGGACTTCACAATAAAAGCCCAGGACTTCACAATAAAAGCCCAGGACTTCACAATAAAATCCCAGGACTGTGTTTCCAGAGTGTGTGCTTGTTGCTGGTGACTGGATGAGTTTTTGTGCTGGTCCTGGATCTGAAACAAACCAAACACAGAACGCTCTTTAAACTCAACTGAGTCCAGCTTCGTTTTATATTTTCTCCAAAGATTTAGTCTGGTTTCTGTGGATTTGAGCTGGATTTTCAGGAAGCATCACAAATAGATCAAGAAGAAAAGTGACTCTGGACACATTTTGGATAAATTGGTCATGATTGGTGTTTAAATCCAAATAAAACCTGTTAAAATCCAACTAAAACTAGCTTGAATCCAACTAAAACCTGTTCAAATCCAACTAAAAACAGTTCAAATACAAAAATAAATGTTTAAATCCAAGTAAAACTCTTAAAAATCCAACTAAAACCTGTTCAAATCCATCTAAAACCTGTTATTTTAATAGAACTCTCCGTCAGAGTTGATTTAACTCTGTGAGTCTTCGCTGTGGCCTGGGTTTGTCGAGAGACACAGATGAGTCCTGACGTCTGGAGCTGCTCAGGGTTTTTCTGCTGCTTCTGATCAATATTTAACTCAGACTTAAACTTTCATAACTGCTCCTGGTCCACGAGCAAACACCACCTAAACTAGACCTGGTTTAGACCTGGTTTAGTCCTGGATTAAACCTGGTTTAGTCCTGGATTAAACCTGGATTAGGTCATGTTTGGTCTTGTTTTTAGCTGAAGACACAATTGATTTCTGGTATTGTTTAGATCGATACCAGTTTTCAGCCAATCACAGCTCAGTTCTGTCCAATACAGGAAGTGTTTAGGTCACATGACTCACTCATGAATAATTAATATGAATATTTAATTAACTGACGCTATCATTGATTTAGACTATGATCAATTCTGTCCAAATCCAACTAAAACCTGTTCAAATCCAACTAAAACCTGTTTAAATCCAACTAAAACCTGTTCGAATCCATTTGAAACCTGCTCAAATCCAACTAAAACCTGTTCAAATCAAACTGAAACCTGTTCAAATCCAACTAAAACCTGTTCAAATCCAACTGAAACCTGTTCAAATCCAACTAAAACCTGTTCAAATCCAACTAAAACCTGTTCGAATCCATTTGAAACCTGCTCAAATCAAACTGAAACCTGCTCAAATCCATCTAAAACCTGCTCAAATCCATCTAAAACCTGCTCAAATCCATCTAAAGCCTGTTCAAATCCATCTAAAGCCTGTTCTATTCCTCTAAACCTGGTTCAAATCTTTTACCTGTTCCAGTGTTATTTTATAAACGCTGCTGTCACTGAGTTCTGTCGGGCTCGATCTTTGTTTCTCCGTTTTGTTTCTCGTCGGGTGTTTTCTGTGAAGATCGAGCAGCTTGGACCAGCCTGCGGACACACACCAGACTTTATTTTCATCATAAACTCTTCAGAAATACTTTTAAACGGAGCAGACGGAGGATCACCTTGAAGCTCCTCTTCCTCTTCTGGA
>CM072154.1:24212601-24256846 GCA_036850595.1 Rhyacichthys aspro | reverse complement strand
AGTTTAGATGGATTTGAACAGGTTTTAGATGGATTAAAACAGGTTTATGCAATTCACTTTTACATTTGTTTGTGGTGAAAGTTAACAGTTCATTTGATAAAGGTTTTTACAGTTGCAGTGTTTCTAGTTTTTTGGGCAAAAACAAAAAGATTAATAAGTTAACAAGATAATAATAATATAATAATAATTAAGATAATATCACATCACAAGAAACAAGATTTAGATGAAAATACGAGTTATATATTTGAAAGAACAAAGGATAAACCTAAAGTAAGGTTGTTCCAGATGTTTCAGGTTCTAGGTTTGAACTGAGTATGTTCCAGTTGTTTCTCTAAAGTCTGACCTGGTCCTTGTTTCAGGGAAAGAGCTTCATGTATTTCCCGAACCCGGAGCTGTTTCCTCTGAACAGAGAGGCTCCAGAGACGCCTTATCGCTTCAAACCTGGAGGAGTCATCGCCGTCGAGGTAAACCCGGTCAGAAACAGTGTTATCAGAGGTTATTAGGAGCTTCATATGTGACTCTGGGGCTTATTTAACTGTGTTTTTACTAAAACTCTTGGGTTTAATCTCAGTGAACCTGCAGCGGGACGAGGGAGGTCTTACAGAACAATATCAATAATTGAGACATTATATTGTGGATAAAACTGGAAAGGAAGAAAAAAAGAGTTTGTAAAGTTGTTCAAGCAGAAGTGGGATGTTATAGAAAAGACTTAATAAACTTTTAGAAGAACACACAAGGAAATGAACTTGTACAACAAAATATGTATAAAAAGAAATGTAATAGCAGTAGAAATGAAGAAGACTAAGGCAAAAATAACTGACATGAACAAGAAATGAAAACGGAACAGGTTTGGGAAACACTAAACAAACTAAAGATGATTTCTCTTTTATCTCTTCTGATGAATGCTGGTGTTTTTCCTTCAGGGTGTGGAGCTGACCCGGGCCATGTCCCGTCAGGAGGTCAGGGCCCGACTCGGGGACCAGGACTGTGAGGTCAAGACCTTAGACAGTACTCATCTTTACTGTGAGCCTCCAGAGACTCAGCCTCAGAGTCTGGACCAGCACGACCTGCCCACGCTCCGGGTCAGACACCTTTATCCCGGTCTAGTTCAGGGCTCGTTGGGTCAGGACTAACCCTGTCTTTAATCCCAGGTGCTGATGGGGAACCTGGAGGTGGATCTGGGGCAGGTTCAGTACGACTCAGACTCTCTGTTGTCTCCGGTGCCGCTGGCTGCTCAGATCGGGTTAGGAGCTGGAGCCGCTGTGATTATACTGTCAGTGCTGGTCGTCATCCTCATGTACAGGTAACAACAGGGTCAAAACTACAACTACAGCAGCTTTAGAGGGTCAAAACTACAACTACAGTAGCTTTAGAGGGTCAAAACTACAACTACAGAGGCTTTAGAGGGTCAAAACTACAACTACAGAGGCTTTAGAGGGTCATAACTACAACTACAGTAGCTTTAGAGGGTCAAAACTCAAACTACAGCAGCTTTAGAGGGTCAAAACTACAACTACAACAGCTTTAGAGGGTCAAAACTACAACTACAGCAGCTTTAGAGGGTCAAAACTACAACTACAGCAGCTTTAGAGGGTCAAAACTACAACTACAACAGCTTTAGAGGGTCAAAACTACAACTACAGCAACTTTAGAGGGTCAAAACTACAACTACAGCAGCTTTAGAGGGTCAAAACTACAACTACAGCAGCTTTAGAGGGTCAAAACTACAACTACAGCAGCTTTAGAGGGTCAAAACTACAACTACAGCAGCTTTAGAGGGTCAAAACTACAACTACAGAAGCTTTAGAGGGTCAAAACTACAACTACAGAAGCTTTAGAGGGTCAAAACTACAACTACAGCAACTTTAGAGGGTCAAAACTACAACTACAGCAGCTTTAGAGGGTCAAAACTACAACTACGGCAGCTTTAGAGGGTCAAAACTACAACTACAGAAGCTTTAGAGGGTCAAAACTACAACTACAGCAGCTTTAGAGGGTCAAAACTCAAACTACAGTAGCTTTAGAGGGTCAAAACTACAACTACAGTAGCTTTAGAGGGTCAAAACTACAACTACAGTAGCTTTAGAGGATCAGAACTACAACTACAGTATCTTTAGAGGGTCAAAACTACAACTACAGTAGCTTTAGAGGGTCAAAACTACAACTACAGTAGCTTTAGAGGGTCAAAACTACAACTACAGTAGCTTTAGAGGGACTTTTTGAGATATATCCATTATTATTCACATTTTCCCGGTTATTAACTGTGTTTTTGTGGTGTTTCTTTTTCAGGAGGAAGAGTAAACAGGCTCTGAGGGATTATAAGAAAGTCCTGCTGCAGCTGGAGACTCTGGAGATCAACGTCGGAGACCAGTGTCGTAAAGAGTTCACCGGTATTTCCTCCACAGCTTCAGATTTATCAGATTAACGTTAAAACAGAGAACTGACCTCCTGACCCTGTCCCAGACCTGATGACGGAGATGATGGACCTCAGCAGCGACGTGGGAGGACCGGGTTTACCGCTGCTCGACTACAGGACGTACGCAGAGAGGGTGTTCTTCCCGGGGCAGCAGGGGGCGCCGCTGAGCCGACAGCTGGACCTGCCCGAGTCCCGTAGAGTCACCGTGGAACAGGGTCTGCAGCAGCTCAACAACCTGCTCAACAACAGGCTGTTCCTCACCAGGGTCCGGACCACACTCCAGTCACACTCACTACTTTCACATCAGTGTTTATTTATTTAACAGATATTTATAGGAAAACATTTAAAAACAGTCAGAAAATAGTAAGAACTGTGCTGTATTTAAATGGCTTTAAAAGGACTACAGCTAAGATCAGGGTTAATCCAACACCAAATCCAAAACTAGAGTTTATTAATGTTGAATACAACAAAAAAGAATGGATTTCCTTTTTTAAAATTTCAATATTTAAAGGAACCACCTCTTAATGCGTCTAATTTAATAGAATTACAAA
The DNA here is from genome assembly GCA_036850595.1 of Rhyacichthys aspro. NCBI lineage: Eukaryota > Metazoa > Chordata > Actinopteri > Gobiiformes > Rhyacichthyidae > Rhyacichthys > Rhyacichthys aspro. The sequence continues at coordinate 24,253,879 of CM072154.1, read as the reverse complement.
AAATAATCATAAGTTGTGTTGTCTCTGCTTCATTTTGCATTCTACGTTTTACTATTAGTCAAATTTATTTTATTAATTCAATTTTCAATTATTAATTCAAGCTTTTAATTTTGTACAGTGTCAAAAATAGTCTTATCTCTGAATTGAATTTAACAGAAAAAACATTTCTTCTAACTCTGCTGCTCACTGTGTTGAGGCTAAAGCTAATGCTAATGCTAGCTCCAGAGCAGCTCCAGTAAAGACGATAAAACACTAATAATCACAGAGAAAGCATGATTGATTTAGTGAAGTTACAGGAAACTGATCAGAAACATCAAGTATCTCTGCAGCACAGCGTCTATTTGATTGATTTATTCAAATTAGCCACGAGATCGGAGGCTTTTAACGTCTTTTAACAAGGCTTTGTGCAGCAGAAATTATATTAGACATGTTCTATGGAAACAGAGAGGGGTTTATTTTCACTCTGAGGGTAATACTCACTGCTGCTGCTTTACTCTAGTTGTTTTGTGTTGGTTATATACTTAAATATTGGTCTGGTGCAGCTCTGATAATGACTCTGCAGACGCTAAAGACACTAATAACCCCAGAGAACGGAGTCTTATTCTTCTGTGATGCTCTGAGATTTGAAACCTCTTCCTTAAAGACTTGCTGCTGAGGTTCTGTGTCTGTCTCCTTCAGTTCATCCACACTCTGGAGGCTCAGCAGGGCTTCTCTCAGAGGGACCGAGGATACGTGGCCAGTCTCCTCACGATGGCTCTTCACGACAAACTGGAGTATTTCACTGAGGTCATGAAGAGTCTGCTGCAGGACCTGGTGCAGCAGTACGTGGCCAAGAACCCCAAACTCATGCTGCGACGGTACGAAAACCACCCTCTTCATACGATCGTCTTAACACGTCGATTGTTTCTGACTGATTTCTTGTTTTTTCCTCTTGTTTTTTCAGGACAGAGACAGTTGTGGAGAAGATGCTGACGAACTGGATGTCCATCTGTCTGTACTCCTTCCTCAGGGTAAACTCTCTCTTCTCTTTCTCCAAATTAAACAGAAATTTCGATGTGAATAATCTCGTTTTTCTCCAGGACGTCGCTGGAGAGCCGCTCTACATGTTGTACCGAGCCATTAAGTATCAGGTGGACAAAGGCCCGGTGGACGCAGTGACGGGGAAGGCCAAGCGTACACTCAACGACAGCCACCTGCTGCGAGAGGACATCGACTACTGCGCCATGGTACACTCAGAAAACTACAACTACAGTAGCTTTAGAGGGTCAAAACTCCAACTACAGTAGCTTTAGAGGGTCAAAACTACAACTACAGCAGCTTTAGAGGGTCAAAACTACAACTACAGCAGCTTTAGAGGGTCAAAACTACAACTACAGCAGCTTTAGAGGGTCAAAACTCAAACTACAGCAGCTTTAGAGGGTCAAAACTACAACTACAGCAGCTTTAGAGGGTCAAAACTACAACTACAGCAGCTTTAGAGGGTCAAAACTCAAACTACAGCAGCTTTAGAGGGTCAAAACTACAACTACAGCAGCTTTAGAGGGTCAAAACTCAAACTACAGCAGCTTTAGAGGGTCAAAACTACAACTACAGCAGCTTTAGAGGGTCAAAACTACAACTACAGCAGCTTTAGAGGGTCAAAACTACAACTACAGCAGCTTTAGAGGGTCAAAACTACAACTACAGTAGCTTTAGAGGGTCAAAACTACAACTACAGAAGCTTTAGAGGGTCAAAACTACAACTACAGAAGCTTTAGAGGGTCAAAACTACAACTACAGCAGCTTTAGAGGGTCAAAACTACAACTACAGTAGCTTTAGAGGGTCAAAACTACAACTACAGCAGCTTTAGAGGGTCAAAACTACAACTACAGCAGCTTTAGAGGGTCAAAACTACAACTACAGCAGCTTTAGAGGGTCAAAACTACAACTACAACAGCTTTAGAGGGTCAAAACTACAACTACAGCAGCTTTAGAGGGTCAAAACTACAACTACAGCAGCTTTAGAGGGTCAAAACTACAACTACAGCAGCTTTAGAGGGTCAAAACTACAACTACAGCAGCTTTAGAGGGTCAAAACTACAACTACAGTATCTTTAGAGGATCAAAACTACAACTACAGCAGCTTTAGAGGGTCAAAACTACAACTACAGCAGCTTTAGAGGGTCAAAACTCAAACTACAGCAGCTTTAGAGGGTCAAAACTACAACTACAGCAGCTTTAGAGGGTCAAAACTACAACTACAGCAGCTTTAGAGGGTCAAAACTACAACTACAGTTTATTTTTCTGTCTCTGTTTTTCCTCCAGACGTTGACGGTTCTGGTAAAGAACGGAGTAGAAGTCCAACACTGTCCTGTGAAAGTCCTGGACGTGGACACGATCACTCAGGTAAACCTCACCTGGACAGAGTTCACCTGTTTATTTATTTATTTATTTAGTCTTAACCTTCGTCTCTGTGTGTGTCGTGTTCAGGTCAAAGACAAGATCCTGGACCAGGTTTATAAAGGAGCCATGTTTTCTCAGAGACCAGCGGCTGACAGTTTAGACCTGGGTACGAGTCTCTCTGATCCACGTCTGGTCCCAGATCAGCTGGGTTTGTTCAGGAAGATATAAAGGCACAGGATTCTAGTGTTTTATGTGGTCCTCTAGTTTTTAGTTGGATTTGAACAGGTTTTATATGGATCTGAACAGGTTTTTAGTTGGATTTGAATCAGATTAATTTTATGTGTTCATTAAATCTTAAGCCAGTTTTTGCTTAAAAGATATGTATAATCTGTTTAAATCCATCTAAAACCTGCTCAAATCCAACTAAAACCTGTTGAGATCCATAAAAAACCTGCTCAAATCCAACTAAACCCTGCTCAAATCCAACAAAAAACTGTTTAAATCCATCTAAAACCAGTTTAGATCCATATAAAACCAGTTCTAATTTAACTAAGAAGAAATCTCACATTCAAACCATTTTACATCATTTGTATTTATTACAAGTCCATTTATTTACATTTACACTGGTGTCACGCGACTAAAAGCAGGATTATTGTTCAAATCTGAGTCCACTGTCCAAGTCCAGTTTATAGATTATAGATTATAGTATTTATTATCATTAGTAGATTTTGACTCGGGTCTGTGTTTGTTCCAGAGTGGCGCTCGGGTCAGGCCGGTCACCTGACCCTCTCTGAAGATGACGTGACGGCCGTGGTTCAGGGAAGATGGAAACGCCTCAACACTCTGCAGCACTACAAGGTAAACCCCCACCGACCAATCAGAACGCGGCGGGTTTTCACAATAAAAGCCTCTGATGACGATGAGTTTGAACCTGTCTCTGGTTCAGGTTCCAGACGGAGCCACCGTGGCCCTCATCCCTCGCTCCAGCTCCGGACACGGGGTCAACCAGGTGTTCCAGACCGGAGAGAGTAAGGACTAAAACCTGTTCAAGACCCAGTGAAACCTGTTCAAGACCCAGTAAAACCTGTTCAAGACTCAGTAAAACCTGTTTAAACCCAGTAAAACCTGTTCAAGACTCAGTAAAACCTGTTTAAACCCAGTAAAACCTGTTCAAAATCCAGTAAAACCTGTTCAAGACTCAGTAAAACCTGTTTAAACCCAGTAAAACCTGTTCAAGACCCAGTAAAACCTGTTCAAGACCCAGTAAAACCTGTTCAAGACCCAGTAAAACCTGTTTAAACCCAGTAAAACCTGTTCAAGACCCAGTAAAACCTGTTCAAGACCCAGTAAAACCTGTTCAAGACTCAGTAAAACCTGTTCAAGACCCAGTAAAACCTGTTCAAGACCCAGTAAAACCTGTTCAAGACCCAGTAAAACCTGTTCAAGACTCAGTAAAACCTGTTTAAACCCAGTAAAACCTGTTCAAGACTCAGTAAAACCTGTTTAAACCCAGTAAAACCTGTTCAAGACCCAGTAAAACCTGTTCAAGACCCAGTAAAACCTGTTTAAAACCAGTAAAACCTGTTCAAAATCCAGTAAAATCTGTTCAAGACTCAGTAAAACCTGTTTAAACCCAGTAAAACCTGTTTAAACCCAGTAAAACCTGTTCAAAATCCAGTAAAACCTGTTCAAGACTCAGTAAAACCTGTTTAAACCCAGTAAAACCTGTTCAAGACCCAGTAAAACCTGTTCAAGACTCAGTAAAACCTGTTCAAGACCCAGTAAAACCTGTTCAAGACCCAGTAAAACCTGTTTAAACCCAGTAAAACCTGTTCAAGACCCAGTAAAACCTGTTCAAGACCCAGTAAAACCTGTTCAAGACCCAGTAAAACCTGTTCAAGACTCAGTAAAACCTGTTCAAACCCATCTAAAACCTGTTCAAATCCTCCATAAAACCTGTTCAAGACCCAGTAAAACCTGTTTAAAACCAAGTAAAACCTGTTAAAAACTGGCTAAAACCTGTTTAACTCCATCTAAAACCTGTTTAACTCCATCTAAAACCTGTTTAAATCCATCTAAAACCTGTTTAAATCCATGTGAAACCTGTTTAACTCCATCTAAAACCTGTTTAAATCCATCTAAAACCTGTCTAAATCCATCTAAAACCTGTTTAAATCCATCTAAATCCTGTTTAACTCCATCTAAAACCTGTTTAAATCCATCTAAAACCTGTTTAAATCCATGTGAAACCTGTTTAACTCCATCTAAAACCTGTTTAACTCCATCTAAATCCTGTTTGTGGTAGAAACTCCGATGCTGGAGGGTGAGGAGGAGGAGGGTCTGCGTCTGTGGCATTTGGTGAAGAGCAGTGAAGACCCAGAGATTCCCAAACACAGGAAGAGCAGCATGAGAGAACGAGAGCGAGCCAAGGCCATCCCCGAGATCTACCTCACACGACTGCTCTCCATGAAGGTCCGCAGGGTTTAACTCTTACTTACTCTGGTTCTTCATCTAGTTTCACTCATTTATCTGTCTCTGTTTTTGTCTTTTTTCTGTCTCTGTAGGGAACTCTGCAGAAGTTCGTGGACGATGTTTTCGTGGCGATCCTCAGCACCAAGAGGCCTCCTCCGATCGCCGTCCGGTTCTTCTTCGACTTCCTCGACGACATGGCGGAAAAACACGGCATCGACGATCCTGAGACGGTCCACATCTGGAAAACCAACAGGTGACGGCCTTTTACACACTCCATGTTTCTATTCATTTGATTTGATTTATTTATTATTCTTTTTTATTTGCAATTTCAAACAGAAAGAAAGAAAATGAGACATACATCAAACATGACTGAAATTACTCTTTAAAACAAGACTAATAACAATAATAATAACAATACAAAACAAAAACAAACGAAAAACTTAATTAAAATCATTCAAATAAACATTCTTAACCAGCTACAAAAATTAAAAATACAGTGTGTCAGAGAACAGTATAAGGTTCTGTTCAATCCAAATATAGAAATAGTCATCTTAACCTTAATCCAATGTCAATAATAAATAATAATTGAATAATTACTCTAGGTTTTGAGTCTGGTTTAATTGTTTCTCAGGACGTTTTTGTGTTGTATATTTTTTTCCAATTTTTCTTTTCAAAAACAATGGACTCATAGTTATTCTTTCTGTTTCCTATATTTCTTTTACCAGTCTGTTCCACTTTGAGTCAGTAGGATTCTGTGCGCTGTTCTTATTAAAACCAAAACAACTCTTTCCATCGGTTTAAAGAGGCCTAAGCTCCTGCTGTCGTCACGTCGTCGTGTTTTTACCTCCTCGTGTTCTTCTTCTTCAGTCTGCCGCTGCGTTTCTGGGTGAACATCCTGAAGAACCCTCAGTTCGTGTTGGACGTCCAGGTCAGCGACAGCATCGACGCCGTCCTCTCCGTCATCGCTCAGACCTTCATCGACTCCTGCACCACCTCGGAGCACAAAGTCGGACGGGTACGGCGCTTTTACGGAACAAACCTGCTCCTTACAAAAAACAATCTCTAACAAATTCTCTGACTTTCTCCCAGTTATATTTGTATCAAGAAAACCTAAATGACAAAACAAAGAAAGGCCACCATCTTTTTGCCGAATCATAATCATAATTTGTGGAAAATAAGATAAAGATGATTATTTACTGACATTGGGGAAGTTGTCAATGCACTCACTCCCATTGAGAGAATAATGAAGAAAAAGAAACAATGAACAATCCTCAAAATCCTTTTAAGATTTAGAGCCTAAAGAAAGACAATTGTATTTTTTTTATTTTGTTCAAAAAGTCTTAACACAAACATTGTCTGATCACATTAAAATACACAATTCACCGTTAATATCACGCCCAAACTGATTTTACAATTAAGAGAACCAATAATAGAAAGCTATAATTGTGTATTTTGAAACACAGTTCACGTCCATTGTCTTCTTCAGTGTCTTGTTCCTGATCCACTCTGGTGTCTGAGGTTTAACACTGGACTAGAGTTGTGTTAATGTGAGGTTTCTCTGTGTGTCCAGGACTCTCCTGTGAACAAACTGCTGTACGCCAGAGAGATCCCTCGATACAAGCAGCTGGTGGAGAGGTCAGGCTTCAGAATAAACCCATCATTATGTGTCTTTATAATCACTGTCTCAACAAAATGTGGTTTCATTATAAACTATATCTGTAAAAATAAAGGTTTGAAATGATTTTGTTGCTGCTTTGACACAAAACCAAGAAGTATCCGTTACATCCAAAGAATAATGGCAGTAAAAACATAGATTTGTACTTGTTTTTTTACTCTTTTTAAACAGACTTTAGGTTCAGAACAAGGCCTGAATCAGTCTGTTTGTGTTTGTTCAGATATTACAGTGACATCCACAGCGCTGCGTCGGGCTGTTATCAAGAGATGAACTCCACGCTCACAGAACTGTCTGGGGTCAGTTTCATTTAAGACAAACCTGTATTTCTCAGTTTGATTTAAGAAGATAAACCTGTAATTCTTTGTGGTTTTGCAGAGTTTTGCGTCAGAGATGAACAGCCTCGTCGCTCTTCACGAACTCTACAAATACATCAACAAATATTACGACCAGGTAACGGCAATAAATAATAAACAGTTAGTCTGGTTCCTCTGGGGGCGGGGCTAGTGGAGCAGATTTAACCAATCAGAGAAAAGAACGACCCTGACATCAGTTCAGACCCACTCCACTGAGAAGGTGTTTTAACTCCTGTAGAAAACACAACAAACCTTAATAAAAAGTTGACTAATAACCCTGCTGTGGCTCTGGTTCTCAGGTGATCATGTCTCTGGAGGAGGACAGCTCGGGGCAGAAGATGCAGCTGGCCTATCGTCTGCAGCAGGTCGCCGCTTTGGTCGAGAACAAGGTCACGGATCTCTGAAAGAAAACCGGAAAAACGCCACGGATCAACAATTTACTGAGCCAACCGACCACCGACTCACGACTGAACCACCAGCCCATCCACCAGTCTGGAAAACCATCCACCAGTCTGGAAAACCATCCACCAGTCTGGAAAACCATCCACCAGTCTGGAAAACCATCCACCAGTCTGGAAAACAATCTACCAGTCTGGAAAACAATCCACCAGTCTGGAAAACCATCCACCAGTCTGGAAAACAATCCACCAGTCTGGAAAACCATCCACCAGTCTGGAAAACAATCCACCAGTCTGGAAAACAATCTACCAGTCTGGAAAACAATCCACCAGTCTGGAAAACCATCCACCAGTCTAGAAAACAATCTACCAGTCTGGAAAACCATCCACCAGTCTGGAAAACCATCCACCAGTCTGGAAAACCATCCACCAGTCTGGAAAACAATCTACCAGTCTGGAAAACCATCCACCAGTCTGGAAAACCATCCACCAGTCTGGAAAACCATCCACCAGTCTGGAAAACAATCCACCAGTCTGGAAAACCATCCACCAGTCTGGAAAACAATCCACCAGTCTGGAAAACAATCTACCAGTCTGGAAAACAATCCACCAGTCTGGAAAACCATCCACCAGTCTAGAAAACAATCTACCAGTCTGGAAAACCATCCACCAGTCTGGAAAACCATCCACCAGTCTGGAAAACCATCCACCAGTCTGGAAAACAATCCACGAATCTGTAAAACCATCCATGAATCTGGAAAATAATCCATGAATCTGGAAAATAATCCATGAATCTGGAAAACCATCCACCAGTCTAGAAAACAATCCACAAATCTGGAAAACAATCCATGAATCTGTAAAACAATCCATGAATCTGGAACTCGATGGATTCAGGGACGAAGAAGAAAGCACAAAGACTGAGGATTTCTCTTCGGCTTCTAATCATTTCTGAAGCCGACACCTGTTTTTAGACGATGTTTTTTAATCAGGATCAGTTTAAAATCGTGAAATTATCATCGAAGAGAAGCACTGAGCGGAGCTTCGGTGGAAAAGAGGGACTAACTTATGTGTCTTCCTGCTGTTTGTGTGAATTCGAGGAAAGGTTTTATTCTCAGACTCAGGGCTTCAGCTGCGTTAAAGTCTTCACGCGACGGCGACAGGCAGAAAACTAGACGTTAATCAGCTTTTTTAAAACTTTAAAGCCATGTTTCCTCAAAATATTGATACACGACTAAGACAAAGTTTTAATGGAAAGAAAAAGTGGAATCATAGACAGTAGATGGACAGTGGACTAAAGAAACTCATGTAAAAGTGAGGGTCGGCTCCAAGAGATCTGGCTCCATTGATTTCTATTTTAAAACATTACCAAATACTAAACCTTTTCAGTTATTTACTTTAAAAGTCTTTATATGAACACACATAGACAGTAAATGGACGGAGGAGCAACAGAGCTATTTAAGAAGTGAGGGTCGGCTCCAAAAGGAGTGGCTTTAATGGACTTCTATTTGAAAAAGTTGTTATTTTTCCAATTATTTATGATTTATTTTATACAACTATCAATTAATGACAACATTAAATCAGAAGAAAAACTTTAATCCAACTGAAACCTGTTCAAATTCATCTAAAACCAAAAACAAATATCCACAAATATCCCACTTCTCTTTGAAACAGTCTCAAACTATATTTATTTCTCCAACTTTCTGTGTAAACAAAGAAAATCGACAATCTGTTCTTCAGGGAACGAGCTGCTGCCTTGACTACATTTCCCAGAGTTCCCTGCTGCCTGTTGTCCGTGTGAAGACGACAAAAGCACAAACAACTCTTCCTTCGATAAACCCTGGTTCCTTTCGACGCTTTTTTTTTTCTTCTGAAACCAGCGTCTCTGCTTTAAACAAAAACTCGCCAAAAAACACAAAATGGCGGTGTTTTTACTCGACGCAATAAAAGAATCAGGGATGTTCTAAAAGCTGTAATATTCAGTGAGATTCTAGTTTCTGCTCAGAACTAAAGCTAAAAGTTATGTTTAGTGGTTTATCAATGCTTTTGTATTTGTAGGTTTGAACCAGGTCTTAACCAGGTCTAAACCAGGACTAAACCAGGTCTTAACCAGGTCTAAACCAGGACTAAACCAGGACTGAACCAGGACTGAACCAGGTCTAAACCAGGACTGAACCAGGTCTAAACCAGGACTGAACCAGGTCTAAACCAGGACTGAACCAGGTCTAAACCAGGACTAAACCAGGACTAGACTAAACCAGGTCTAAACCAGGTCTAAACCAGGACTAAACCAGGTCTAAACCAGGTCTAAACCAGAGCTAAACCAGGACTGAACCAGGACTGAACCAGGTCTAAACCAGGACTAAACCAGGACTAAACCAGGACTGAACCAGAGCTAAACCAGGACTGAACCAGGACTAAACCAGGACTGAACCAGGACTGAACCAGAGCTAAACCAGGACTGAACCAGGACTAAATCAGGACTGAACCAGGTCTAAACCAGGACTAAACCAGGTCTAAACCAGGTCTAAACCAGGTCTAAACCAGGACTAAACCAGGTCTAAACCAGGTCTAAACCAGGATTAAACCAGGACTAAACCAGGTCTAAACCAGGACTGAACCAGGTCTAAACCAGGTCTAAACCAGGACTAAACCAGGTCTAAACCAGGACTAAACCAGGACTAAACCAGGACTAAACCAGGTCTAAACCAGGACTAAACCAGGACTAAACCAGGTCTAAACCAGGTCTAAACCTAATTTAGTTGCAGTACCACTATTTGCCACTAGGGGTAAAACATACATTTCTGAAGAATGTGGACCCTTTTAAAACCCTTTTTGAATCTAATTCCTTTTAAAACCACTTTTTTCTCTTTATTTATTATTTAATTATTCAACAAAAGCACATATCTCACTTATTTAAACATGTTTTTATACGACTACTGATCATTTTTAGCACAAAAACTTGCACTAAGCTCTTATTTTCACTTCTATTTTTCTACTAAACATAAAAAGTTCTCGAGTCGAAGCTAAAATTCCACTGAACATTTAAAATCCTGCTGAAAAACGGCCGACGCGACGACGGAACAATCTGAAGCCGAGTGGAGTCTGTAAATGTGTGAATGTGTTTGTAGCTAACTTATTGTACTGTACATACGGCTGTAAAAGTCCTATTTATTTAAGCCCGGCTGTGCCTTCATTCTGCAGCTAGGGGGCGCTGTCTTTACTCATCGATCTCTTATTTAAAGGATCGATATATTTTGCCCCAGTGAAAAAAATGGGAAAATCTTATGGAACCAATTGTTATTAATGAAACGGCGACGACTTACTGTTAGCTGTTAGCTGTTAGCATACGAGCTAATTTGTAAATAATAGTTTTAGGAAATTGTAAAAGCACATGAACTGAATTTATAAGTGTGGATTTGGGGATTTTAAAGAGCATCCAGGACTTTTTTTACAGACTTTTTTGGAAGAAGACATTTTGATTAACACTGGATAAATAGCATTTCTTAATTTTAGGTTAAAAAAATGAAATTTTTTTAAAGTAAGTTATGGTTTAGTATCTGTCTTAAGATGTAAAGGTCTAGAAAGTCATTTTTTCAGTTATGAATATGATTTTTAAAATTTTTTAATAGTAAAATATAGTGGACCAGGAGATCATTGACGTAAGTGAGGGTCGGCTCCAAGATGGCGGACAAAAGAACCAAAAATCTTCTTAAAGCTGCATTTTCCCAAACTTTCCGCCAGTGTATGCTTCCATTATTTTTTAAACCACATTCAGCAGCTTGTCTCCATCAGTGTTAATTTTAACAGCAATTTTTTATTTAGTTTTAGTCAAAGTTTAGTTTTATTTTTATTTGTTGGTTGTTGGAGTTTTCTTTCTCATTAATCCCTTTTTATTTAGTTTTCGTTTCGTGATGAAAACTATGATGATAATTATTCGTCAACAGTAAAGACGGTGTTATTTCTCTCGACTCGCTGCACGTTCAGACCAAAGGCGATTGAGTGAGTTGCTCTGATTGGATTAAAATAAACATCTGAGAAAAACACAAAGACAGACGTAACTTAGACTGAAATCACATAATTGAAACTTCTGCTGGATTTGATCAAGAAAAGGCGAAAAAGGCCTCACTTTTCTATTTTAAATCCAAACAGCTCGTGTCAAAGTGCGTTGGTATTATTTAAACTACCAATAATGTAAAAATATAACCAGGATGCTCCTTAAAACCCCAACTTTTCTGCTATTTTTACACAGAATAAAAGCCAACAGTGACATATCTCTTTTTACGGCGAGTTATATCAAACCAAAACCAGCTCCAGGGAACTCACATCAGGACTTACTTTTCTCCAGTGCCATCACAAAAAAAAAAAAAAAATCAGTGTTGACGACTATCTTTCGAAGCAGAACTCTCCTTTTGCTTCGTTTATTTTTCTGTAAATGGCAATAATCGAATGAATGAGTCACACTTTTTAATCCGAGCTTCCGTTTGAACACAGCTACTTTCCTCTTCTTCTTCTTCTTCTTCTTCTTCTTCTTCTGCTAATGCTCAAGTATTATCCTAATAATAACTCCTGTGTGTTTTTGCCTTGCGTGGTTTTTGAGCCTGTGTTTGACCCGTAGTTGTAGTTTTTCAGATTGTTGCATGCGAGTGGATTCTTTTCTGGTGCTTCTCTCTTTTTAAAAATGATCCTTTTTCAGGTCAGCATTTTTGGGCCTTTCTGATATTTGTACAGTTTTGTAATAAATGATCGTGTGGAAAAAGCGACGCTCGACTCTGATTGGTTGAGTTTGTTTGAAATGTGTTGTTTTTTTGGGTTTTTTTTACAAGGGAATGAATAAACTGAATAAATGTATAGCTAATGGAGGATAAGCACAATGGCTTTTCTACTGACTGTGTACAGTTTCTAACCGTGTGTACATTTGTTGTAAATACGTCTCTGAATGCGATGGAAATGTGTGATTATTGTGAAAAGGCATGAGCCCGACACAATTTGTATGATGTACAAATAAAGTTATAATTTTAACATTTTACACATTGGTTTAGTGAGTTTTTATGGACATAAGCTTTGTGTTCTGAGCTAATCCACGACAAACTGTAGCCTCGTTTTCTCTGGAGCAGTTCTGGCTCGTTTCCACCAAAAAGTGAACCGTTCCAAGTCACAAGTAAGTCTCAAGTCTTTGTCCTAAAGTCCCAAGTCTAAGTCACAAGTCCAAGTCAAGACCTAAGTCCTGTACTTCGAGTCCTTTTGAGTCTTTTCAAAAACACTGTTATGGTAAAATTAGCGCGTTAACTTTTTGCATTTCATTTTTTTTGGTTCAGTGCATTAAAAATAAATAAAACAACTGTTAATTTGACGTAAGCCTCCTCCACTCGCTGCAGCTCATTTATGTTTCCTGAGAATAACTGAAGATAAATCCAAAATTAATACTTTTCTGTAAATTTTATTACAATTTACCTGCCTACCTGGACTTTAGTGTCTCTTTGATGACGTCTCTGTTTCTGTTTCCTTCACGTTTAAAAGTATTCATAGACATGTTTTCTCGTGGACAGTAGTGGAACCCCGGGTATTTACAGTCGTCTTGTCATGTGATGTTATTTACAGTAGAGCAGCTCAAACATCTGATTGGCTCCTGTTACAAACCCAGAGTAAACCTTGGCAGATTTAGACGAGACTCAGAAGCTGGGCCACGTTTGTTTTGCAAACACAGTGTGACTTTAAAGAGATTAACTCGTTAAATCCACAACCAAATCAGAATCACAATTACTTCATTTATCCTCGAGAGGAAACTCTTTTACTGACACATGACATGATACATGAGCCAAAATAAAAATGAAAGATAAAAAATAACAGAAATATATTAAATATCAATACAGTACCCCAGTATCTAAAAATAGTAAAAAGAACCAAGCGTTGAAGAAATATAATAAATATCAATCTAAAAAAAAATCTAATAAAATCTTAAAGATAAATTTAAAGATATATACAGATTTACATAGTTAGGGTAATATGATAATATAAAATAAAAAGACATTTATTAGTTCTAATTTTATTGGGAGGGCCTCAGATCCAGATGTGAGTTTAATGACGACCCCTCCTCTGACCTGCAGCATGACCCCTGACCTCCACGACCCCATGTCTCCTTCTGTGGATATTAATAAAAGCCATGTAAGAATTTGCATTTGTTTCCCCCTTTGCCCCTAAGCCTCCTGCCTTATTACCCCTCTGTCTCTACCCCTCTCTCTCTGTGCCCTTTTACCCCTCTCTCTGTGCCCTTTTACCCCTCTGTTTCTGCCCTTTTACCCCTCTGTCTCTGCTCCTCTGCCCTTCTGCCTTAGCTCATTTACCCCAAGCCTCCTGCCTACTTACCCCTCTGTCTTTGCCCTTTTACCTCTGTCTCTTTCCCTTTTACCCTCTGTCTCTTTCCCTTTTACCCCTCTCTCTGCCCTTTTAGCCCTCTGTCTCTACTCCTTTTGCCCCTCTCTCTGTGCCCCTTTGCCCCTGTCTCTGTGCCCCTTTTGCCCCTCCAGTCTGTCGTAGCTGCTCCTGCTTTGGTTCCACTTTTGGTCCAGCTTTTGGTCGTTGTCAGTTGTGCCACTGCGCATGCGCTGCAGCCGGTGTCCGGTGTCAGCCTTTAGCAGCTGTTCGCTCTTTAACGGCGTCCACTTAAGGACTCAAATAAAAAATACAACTCACGGGAAATAACCGAGTGGAGCCCGGTCTGAAGTGGAACAACCCGGACCGGACCTCGGAGATCAACGCTTTTCGCCTTTAGTTCTGCTGGAGCTAACGGCTACCAGCTAACGGCTACCAGCTAACGGCTAACTGACAGCCGTTACCTAACACAGGCCACGCCGCTGCAGCTCCAGCCGACGATTCGACTTGTTTTTCGGATTTAAAAAAGGAGCTTCCACCCGGACTGTCGCTGCTGCTGGACCGCCCTCCGAGGCGGACTGTAACCAGACTAAATCGAGGCTAAAAGCTAACTCCAGATCTAAGAAACAAACCCGCCTCGGCCCGGCTCGGCTCGGTTCGGGGAGCAGCAGCCAGGATGTTGATAGGTAATGTACCCGGGACCAGGAGGTGTGTCCCGGTTCGACTGTCACCGCTGTGGGAGCCTTTAGAGCCGGGGTTTTTAATGGAGAGAGGCTGGAGCTAATGCTAACAGATGCTAAAGCTAACGGTGCCAGGCTGTGACACACGCTCAGAATAAAAATACACACAGCGTGGCTCTAAAATGTGACAGTGTTATGACCAGGGCCTAAACCCTGTCTCTGACTCTAACTATTGGTTTTGTTTGTGTTTTATCTGCAAATATATAATAAATTGTTTCATTTTAATCCCAAAAGTATGCATTAGGGTTGGTTTTGATTAGTTTCATATAAAAAAAACAATTTAAAACCCAACCTTTTCTTGAATATGATAGAAACACATTTAAAACCCAGTAATCGTAAAAAACATAATAGGAAACTTGATGATATTCTGCTATATTTTAAATGGATTTACCTACAACAAAGACAACTTAAAGGTTAGAATAGAATAACTTTATTGTCATTGTAAAATTAGAACGCTGTGAATCAACAAAAGGTGTAAATTCATTCATATAAAAGTACTGTTTAAAAAGGTAAAAAGAGTAAATGCTGTAAGTTAAAAACACACATCACATTCAGCTGTTTCATGGCTCCTTAAAATTGCACAAAAGAAGTTAAATATTGCATTTAAAAGATTCACATTATGGCAGTATTTAAGTTGACAATGAATCTCAAGCTGGTTAGATTTTATCCCACCAGCTTTGACCAATTGTGTGTTTTCATTAAACATGTGAAACAGCATTAGGTTGAGGTGCAAGACAGAATAAATTAAATGAACAGGTACAGTGTACTGCATGATTCATACAATGGCCTTATTTACTGAAAAATATAAAATAATTATGAGGCTGTGTTTGTTCTGGTCCAAATATGTTCCTATACAGTTTTATTCACTGTGAAGAAAAACACTCATGTTTCCAGCTGTTGTACGTGTAAACGCGGTCTAAACTAGGATTCTCTCTACTCTAAATGAAACAGTTTTGAATCTATTTATCGTCTGTGTTCCAGCAGCAGTCGGAGCAGGGACCGGGAACCCGACTGGTCCCGCCAAGAAACACCGCAAACGAGGAAAGAAAAATCGGAAAAACAAACCAGAGGAGACTCGGTAAGGCTCTAGAAACCGTGCTGAGGCTCCTCTGATTCACTCTCTTTACTGTAGCTCTCATCAAGTCTATATTAAGACGAGTGTTTGGCTGTGATTTGTGGCCCGTCGTCTCAGGTTCGCCCCAACATCACGTTTAGTCTCTGTTTTAAATGGATCTGAAGGAGTCGTGCCGTGAGCTCAGTATTGATCAGCGTTAGAGTGAAACTGGAGCTGATGGAAGTGGACTCTTGGTTTATTATAATGTTGAGAAGTGACCAAACAAAGCAGATGTTTAAAGATGTGGTTACGTGGTGTTAGAACATGTTTGGTTTAATGATTGAAGAACCTGGAGGGCTAACACACTAACCGCAGTATTATGTTGTTTTTTTAAATTAACACTTTTCAACCAATGCTTGTGCCATTAGCCATTAGCCATTAGCCAGCAGCATTGCCCCAGTGTAGCTGGTAAAAAGAAGTTAATAAATGAAGACAGACCTGTTCAAGTGGAAGGACGTATATAGCCTGAATTTATGCCAGACCAGTAGGGGGTGGGTTTTCGAGGACGCTGGCTTCACAGTTTACATCAGACAAAACACCTCTAAAGTTTGTTAGTGTTAGAGGCCAATCAGAAACAGAATCGTTGAGTAAGTGTAAACGGCCTCTGAGTGAGTTGTGAGGTGATTGGATTTATCATTTATGACCAACCAGTCAGACTAATGCTAACGCTGAATTAATCCGATCTGGCATCTAAAGCATTAAGGCTTTGTTAAAAAAGACAAAACAAGCTGATATTAAACCTGACTGGTTTGTGGTGTTAAATGCTCATAAACTGGATTAATCCATACTCCTTAATTAATGATTCATTTTAAATAACGACGTTAACGCTCCGACTTTAGGAGACAGTTCATGAAGTCTAAATGAACAGTGCACTCCTACAGAGCTGTTTCCTTTTAATCATTTATATCTGAGACAACAACAAGTCAGTTATAACTAAGTTATAATCCAGTTACAATTGGACTAAGGCAATAATTTCTCTATGTTTACCTTTCCATCGTGTCATTTCTTTGTTTTTGATCTTATTTCAGCTGTGATTTCCTGAGACATGTAAACACACCAGAAACATACTGAAAGCAATTTACAAATACATTCACCTTCACTTTGTTCTAGTGAGCCATAGAGATTAAACTCATTAGCAGCTTGGCTTCATTCAAACCCATGACTTCAGACCAGAATCACCAGCTGTTTTTGTGTTTTATCATCTGTAATATAATATAAGAGCCGTGTATGGAGCCAGCAGCAGATCTGAGTAAACTTAAACATGACTCATTCAGGTTTAAACTCTTTCCCTTTCCTCTCAGCTAACGTCTGCTCTGTCTGTCCAGAGCTGAAGTAGGTCTGGAGCTGAGCCTAGAGAGAGACTCCATTAATAGCTCTGCCCTGAATCATGATCCTCATCGGTCTATTTCAGCCGCCGCAAACCCCAACAATGTCCGTGAGTCGGATAACAGGCCGCACAAACACATGGAGCAGCAGCCAGTCTGGCCTGATTAACACTCATTTATACAGCCTTTAGAAGAATTAGCACTGATTGAAATATGTTTTAGCTCCACTTTCATCAGAGGAGAGTCAAATGAAAAATAATGAGTGTTAAAGACAAGAACGAATGAAGAGATTCCAGGGAACAGTCTGACTTTAGTCCAGACTCAGGGGGATTTACTGGAGCTGTTGAAGGAAACCAGGAGGGGTCAGAAGAAACAAAAAAATAACCATGTTCTTGGTCCATTTGAAAAAACACCCACTCTCCTGAATTATAATAATGACCAAAGAAGTGCTTCCAGTGCTCTGATAGAGAACTCCCTCATTTCCTTTGGTTTACTGCAGTCCTAACTCACATTTGTTTGAAGAGAAACAGTCGAGTCAAATTTCCACACATCAACTAATAACCTTCACTGTTGAGGTTTGTAACAATTAGTTTTATTCTGTTTCAGGCCTGACGACATCTGTCAGCTCCAGAATCTCAACAATGACAACGACCAGCACCAAAACAAGAGTCTGAGTCCCCAAAACTCTGCAGAAACCACAACGGCCATCGAAATACCGTCGACAAATGAAGAACAGCCAATGTTTAATCACAAAGACGAACAGGAAACGTTAAATGAAGACGAGCCAATGTTTGATTTTGAAGACGAACAGCCAACATTTAATCACAAAGAAATCCCCAAAATGACAAGACAAGAGCGAGATAACGAAGATAAAACACTTTCAGAAGAAGAGGATGAAGCTCTGAGGGATGTTTCTCCTCATTCTCCGACGTTACAGACTGAAAAATCACATTTCATTTCACAAAATGGCGCCCGATCTTCTTCACCGCCGCAAACGATTACAATAAACAACTCTCATCTGTGTTCCAGAGAAACACCTTCATCTGCTTCAGAAAACAGCATCGAGACGTCTTCAGCTTCCACGATAGCGGCCAAAACTCACAGCCAATCCCCTCTCTTCAAATCTCAAAGCCCCGCCCTCCAAAACGTAACGCCCAATCTGTCGAGATCTCCTCACAGAACTCCCGACGGAATCCCCAGTTTGTGTTACGTCCGCTCCAGTTCCCCGCTGGGTTTGGAGGCGGAGTCGCTGTCGTTCGGCAAGAGTTACGTGACGAAGGCGGGGCCCACTCCTCCGCTGAGCCCCTCCGAACACGAGCACTTCCTGCTGAGCTCCGTCACCTTCACCTCCAGCGTCTCGTCTCACCTGTACTCACCTCTCTGCTCCGCCTCCACCTCCTTCCTGCGCTCCTTCGACTCGCTGCCTCCCTCCGTCGGACTGCCCCCCATGATGTCGCTGGCGCCGCCTCCGATGGCCACGCCCCCTCCGATGGCCACGCCCCCTCCCCCGCCTCCACCGGCTCTGAGCCCGCCTCCGCCCGAGTTCACCCCGCCTCCGGCTCAGCTCCTGGGCTCTGACGACGAGGAGCAGGAGGATCCTTCAGACTATTGTAAAGGTAAAGAGAAAAAGAAATCGTAATATTCATGAAAAATCAGCTCAAGGTCTCAGTTCTTAAAAGTTATTTGTTATTCCTTTACAAAAAAAGAGGAAAAAGGGAATATTTTATTAAAAGGGAACTCAAACATTTACTTTATAAACTGAAAAATACTTTAGATTTATCTTTCTTGTGAATCTACTAAGACTAAAACTAAGTTATTAACAAATTTGATCATGTTTTGTTCATGTTTTGACTTGAACAGAATGTGCAGTGTTCCTAATGCTTTTGTGTGAAGGAAAATGAAAGCTATTTTAAGGATTTGGAGCTTTACTCACTTTTTTAAAGCCACTGCTGTTCTGCACACAACTGTGTCTGTTCTCATTCATATCCTTTAACCCTGTCTGTTTTAAGTGTGACAGTGGTTAAATAACTGAAAGGTTGGCAGTTTTTGACTGTGTCCTTGTGTCCTGAGCTGACTTTGCCTTCAGTGTGAAAGTGTGAGTGAACAGTGAACAGGTGCCTATGAAGTAGTTCGATTTTTACATTTTCAGATGGTTTATGTTTTTTATCGAATGCTTGCATTAAGTAACAGTAAAGGAGCAGCAGCATTAACCTGAAAGTGAAAAGAAAGTAGTTTAGGTTGGATTAGTTTTATCCGTGTCTCTTTTATTCTGAGACGTATAAATAAACCCTGTGTAGCTTTTTTAAGTCTAACTGTTTTGATCAGAGTTTGACAGTTGTTTCCTTTTGTTTCTGTTCTGTCCCTGACTCTTCTGTCCCTGACTGTCCCTGTCCCTGTCCTCTTCAGGTGGTTATTATCCGGTGCAGATTGGAGACCTGTTTAACGGCCGGTACCACGTCGTCAGGAAGCTGGGCTGGGGTCACTTCTCCACAGTGTGGCTCTGCTGGGACCTGCTGTAAGACTCATCTCTGATAAACTAACTACAGCCTTAAAACGATGCCGTATGGATCGATCAAACATAAATGCATTAATTTTTTTATTTATTATTTATTATTTTCTATTTCATCTTTACCAACTCCTCCTGCGTTTAAGTGTGGAGCTAACTTATGTTAAACGTCAGTAAAATTAGCTTCTTCTTTTCAAAACAATTATGATGATCATCTACAGTTTAGATTATAATCGTTTAGAAAAAGATGAGGCTAATTGTATTGTGGTTTGAACTGGATGTTCTTTGGATTCCTGAAGAACACCAGAGACACAACTGTTGATCTTTCTGATAATTTACTCTTGTCTGATGAATAAATCTTGCTGATTTTACGTTGGAGCGTTTCAGATTATTGTAATGAACATTTCTGAACTAACTTTTTGACTGTGTTTTGAATATATTTGTTCAGGAAGAAGCGTTTTGTGGCTCTGAAGGTGGTGAAGAGCGCTCCTCATTACACCGAGACGGCCATAGACGAGATCAAACTGCTGCGATGTGTAAGTCTCACTCACACCTGGAAATAAACACTTACCTCAGTCTGACCTGTGTTTGTTTTTAGGTGAGAGACAGCGACCCCTCAGACCCTCACAGAGAAACCATCGTGCAGCTCATCGACGACTTCAAGATCTCAGGAGTCAACGGAGTCCGTATCCTTCAGGCCTTTAGATGTGTTGTGATCATTTAGTTCAGATATTTAGGTAAAAGATGGAGCTTTTCCTGAGCGTGTCGTCCTCAGATGTGTGCATGGTGATGGAGGTTTTGGGTCATCAGCTCCTGAAGTGGATCATTAAGTCTAACTACATGGGACTGCCTCTGGTTTGTGTCAAGAGCATCATCAAACAGGTAAATGGGTCCAAGTTATAGGCTATAGGGTCCAAGAGGCTGCTCATATTTACATTAAATTACCAAAAAAACCCACAATGACAAAGATGTGGAGGAAAAATACACAAATAGTTGCCTTTCTTCAAATCAAAGCCTGAGTAATTTCAATTATTTGACAAGAACTCAAGAAAAGAAACAAGAAATTTGACTCTTTTTATGACGAGACGCATTAATAAACCCTGTGTAGCTTTTTAATGGAGCATTAATTATAGTCTACACTATTGAATAAATAATAAAGAGTAAGTAAAGTCTGAATGTCTGCTTGAGTCATGTTTGTTTCCTCAGGTTCTTCAGGGTCTGGACTACCTTCACTCCAAATGTAAAATAATCCACACAGACATAAAGCCGGAGAACATCCTGCTGCAGGCGGACGACGTCTACGTTCGAAGACTCGCAGCAGAGGCCACGATCTGGCAGCGAGCCGGAGCTCCGCCCCCTTCAGGCTCCTCAGGTGAGACGCACCTGGACCGCTGCTGTAGTTCTATCTCATTTGCAGCTGAAGACAAAAGGCAGAGAAGAAAGTTTGTTTATAAGAATGTTTCAGTCAAACCTGGGTCTTAATCCCTCTTATGTGGCTTTATTGAGCATAGAGCATTAGATCTGTCTTATGTCAGTCCTACAGGAAAACAATCTGGTCATAAAAACTCCTCCTTCAATACAATCTATAAATTAAACCTGCAGTTTTGCATTTTTTTTCTTATTCCACAAGGTTTTAGTTGGATTTGAACAAGTTTTAGATGGTTTCAAACAGGTTTTATTTGGATCTCACAGGTTTTTAAAGAAAGTATTTTGCTCAAATCCACCTAAAACCAGTTAAAATCCACCTAAAGCCAGTTAAAATCCACCTAAAACCAGTTAAAATCCACCTAAAGCCAGTTAAAATCCACCTAAAATCAGTTAAAATCCACCTAAAACCAGTTAAAATCAAACTAAAATCTGTTCTTGTGGAATAAGAATAAAATCTTGTGCTATTCTTCCGTTTATTGACTGTAGAGCATTAGATCTGTCTCATGTCTGTCCTAAATGTAAACAGTAATAAGTCCTTTAATATTATAGTAAAGCTTATAAAGTTTATGGAGCCTGAGGTTTGTGTGAGAAAGAGCAGAACAGTGTTTAATCTGGGAGCTGTGTTTCTGAAGCTGTTTCTGTCCATCTTTGACCTGTCTGTCCTCACTTTGACTGTCCCTCCTCTTCTGTCTCTCACCTGGACTCTTGTATTTTCCATTTCTGATGTTTTCTTCCCGTCTCTCTCTGTGTTTGCTGTGTGTGTCTCTAGTGAGCACGGCTCCCAGGGACGTCCAGGTAAGACTCCCCTCTGCTGTGACATCACCCCCGTAGTCTCTGAACCCTCCAGGATTTATTAAAGCTGTGACACTGAAGGCTGTAGTGATGGACGTAGGCTTCTCTGGACGTAGTTGTAACGCTTTGATCCAGGAGGGTCCCGGCTTTTCACAAAGAGGGACACATTTGAGAAGAGGATTTACAAAGAACGTCTTTGATTTGAGTCTTATTCCACAAATAAAGGTTTTAGTTGGATTTGAGCAGGTTTTAGTTGGATTTGAGCAGGTTTTAGTTGGATTTGAACAGTTTTTATTGGATTTGAAAGGTTTTAGTTGGATTTGAACAGTTTTTATTGGATTTGAAAGGTTTTAGTTGGATTTGAACAAGTTTTAGTTGGATTTGAGCAGGTTTTAGTTGGATTTGAACAGGTTTTAGTTGGGTTTGAACAGTTTTTATTGGATTTGAAAGGTTTTAGTTGGATTTGAACAAGTTTTAGTTGGATTTGAGCAGGTTTTAGTTGGATTTGAACAGGTTTTAGTTGGATTTGAACAGTTTTTATTGGATTTGAAAGGTTTTAGTTGGATTTGAACAAGTTTTAGTTGGATTTGAACAGGTTTTTAGTTTTTAGTTTAAGTTCTTGCTGACGTTTGGATAAAAAGTCAAGATACCAGTTTAAATCCAACTAAAACCTGTACAAATCCAAATAAAACCTGTTTAAATCTGACTCAAACCTGTTCAAATCCAACTAAAACATGTTCTTGTGGAATAAGAATCAAGTCAAAAATGTGTCCCTGTTTGTTTAAAGTTTGGACAGTTCTGGTCTAGAGCCTGTTTCCATTAAACTTTATGGTTTAATTCATCCACAAATGTTTTTCATATCACCTGTTTTAAAACCCTAGTAATATTAATTGTAAGTAACATATATCAAGTTTATCCAGTCTCCATTAACACCTCAGAGACCTCATGTAGAACACACATTTATATTTTACAGTCAGGTCTTAAAAAAGGCAAACATTAAAGTGAATAAAAGTAAAGATCTTTGTACATTTTGACTGTTTTGATGAAGATGTCGTCTTCTCTTTCTCAGGGAGGAAAACTGTCCAAAAACAAGAGGAAGAAGCTGAAGAGAAAAGCCAAACGGCAACAGAAACTGTTGGAGGAGAGACTGGTGGACATTCAGGTAAAAGACCTCCGTCTTAAACATGAAGGAAGCTTAACAGGAGTCACTTTTATTCATGTTTGTCTTTATTTTAATCAGAAAATGGAGGAAGAGGACGGTGTGTACCTGCCAGACGACTCAGACAACGGTAAATCTGAGGGATTTTGGTTAAAGTTGATTTCATAGATAAGTTCTGTTAATTATCATCATTTTTATCAAAGGCCAAATGACAAAGCTGAAGCCTAACGTTTTTTGGTTTCTTTAAATGTTCCTCTGGTGGAGTTTGTAATAAAGATATTTTTTAAACTGAGAGGATGTTGGAGGTTTATTGTGTTGATCCAGAACGAGTCTCCAAACACATCACTTCGATCTCCTTTTCTTTTCTAATAATAATCTCTCTTCTGTGTTGGCTCCTGGTTAATCTGTGTTCGTTCTCAGGTTCTCAGGTGAACGGCAGTAACCTGTGCGTGACCAAAGCCAGTCCGGAGTCGTCGTCCTCGTGGTTGGACGACAGGTGTAACGGTCACGCTCCGGGGCGCTTCTCCAGCCCCGCCTCGGGTTTATCGGGCTTCTCCAGCTCCGTCATGTCGGCCACGTCGGAGTCGGCCATGTCCACGCAGTCGGGCTGCTCCAGCGGACGAGACGGTGAGGGGTCAGGGGTCACGGTCTGCCGGGGTTCTCCAGACAGAAGGAGGCTGTAACCCTCTTCTGTAATATTCTACAAGAGCTACGAGTCTTATTCAACAAGTACAGGTTTTAGATGGATTTGATCAGGTTTTAGATGGATTTGAACAGGTTTTAGATGGATTGAACAGGTTTTAGATGGATTTGAGCAGGTTTTAGATGGATTTGATCAGGTTTTAGATGGATTTGAGCAGGTTTTAGATGGATTTGAACAGGTTTTAGATGGATTGAACAGGTTTTAGATGGATTTGATCAGGTTTTAGATGGATTTGAGCAGGTTTTAGATGGATTTGAACAGGTTTTAGATGGATTGAACAGGCTTTAGATGGATTTGAGCAGGTTTTAGATGGATTTGACCAGGTTTTAGATGGATTTGACCAGGTTTTAGATGGATTTGAACAGTTTTCATTTCGATTTGTGCAGCTTTTATTTGGATTTGGATTCATAAACTATTTTATCTGAGGCTGAACTTTTCTTTTTGTGACTAAATGCTGTGTTTTCCAGTTTTCAGTGCGTCAGACTTCATCCTCAGTCCTCTCGATCCTCAAAACGCAGACAAAATCAAAGTGAAGATCGCCGACCTGGGAAACGCCTGCTGGGTGGTGAGTTTAGACCCGCCCCTGTCTGAGGTCACATGGTGCAGTCCCGACCAATCACAGCCCTCCTCTGGGTTTATTTCAGCACAAACACTTCACGGAGGACATCCAGACGAGACAGTACCGAGCCGTGGAGGTTCTGATTGGAGCCGAGTACGGGCCTCCTGCCGACATCTGGAGCACCGCCTGCATGGTACCGCCATAGTATACAAATATTACAATAATATACAATAATATACAATAATATACAATAATATACAATAATATACAATAATATACAATAATATACATGGTACCGCCATAGTATACAAATATTACAATAATATACAATAATATACAATAATATACAATCATATACAATCATATACAATCATATACAATCATATACATGGTACCGCCATAGTATACAAATATTACAATAATATACAATAATATACAATAATATACATGGTACGCCATAGTATACAAATATTACAATAATATACAATAATATACAATAATGTACAATAATATACAATAATATACAATAATATACATGGTACCGCCGCAGTACACAATAATATACAATAATATACAATAATATACAATAATATACAATAATATACATGGTACCGCCGCAGTACACACCGCAGTATACAATAATATACAATAATATACA
Organism: Rhyacichthys aspro; assembly: GCA_036850595.1. Lineage (NCBI taxonomy): Eukaryota > Metazoa > Chordata > Actinopteri > Gobiiformes > Rhyacichthyidae > Rhyacichthys > Rhyacichthys aspro. The sequence goes on along the minus strand of CM072154.1, from coordinate 24,229,245 downwards.
ATAATATACAATAATATACATGGTACCGCCATAGTATACAAATATTACAATAATATACAATAATATACAATAATATACATGGTACCGCCGCAGTACACAATAATATACAATAATATACAATAATGTACAATAATATACAATAATATACAATAATATACAATAATATACAATAATATACAATAATATACATGGTACCGCCGCAGTATACAAATATTACAATAATATACAATAATATACAATAATATACAATAATATACATGGTACTGCCATAGTATACAAATATTACAATAATATACAATCATATACAATAATATACATGGTACCGCCGCAGTATACACCGCAGTATACAATCATATACAATAATAATAATAATATACAATAATAGAGAATAATATGGAGCACATAGAGTCAATACAATGAAAAACAAATGAATTATTCTCTTTTCACTTCAACAATAATCAATCTGTTTGTTGTGTGAGGCGTTCGAGTTGGCGACTGGAGACTATCTGTTCGAGCCTCATTCTGGAGAAGACTACACCAGGGACGAAGGTGAGACTCTCCAGGTCTCGTCCTGTTGTCTCTGCTTCTCTCTGTATTAGTATTGTATGTTTATTCCTGTTTGTTCTCAGACCACATCGCTCACATCATCGAGCTCCTGGGACCACTGCCTCTGCCCTTCGCTCTGTCAGGAAGATACTCCAGAGAGTACTTCAGCAGGAGAGGTATCTGCACAGACACGTCTGTCTATCAATCAATCTATCTATCAATCTATCAATCAATCATATACGAGTCTTCTCTGGGTTTACATTTAGACCAGTGCTGGAAGATTTTATTAAATTCTGAGAGATTTCATCTTCATTTTGAGCTTTACAAAAGTTATCTTTAACATTTATTTTCTAAAACCAGGTTTTAGATGGATTTGAACAGGTTTTAGTTGGATTTGAACAGGTTTTAGTTGGATTTGAACAGGTTTTATTTGGATTTGAACAGGTTTAGTTGGATTTGATCATGTTTTTGTTGGATTTGAACAGGTTTTATTTGGATTTGAACAGGTTTAGTTGGATTTGAACAGGTTTTATTTGGATTTGAACAGGTTTAGTTGGATTTGAACAGGTTTTATTTGGATTTGAACAGGTTTTATTTGGATTTGAACAGGTTTTAGTTGGATTTGAACAGGTTTTATTTGGATTTGAACAGGTTTAGTTGGATTTGATCATGTTTTTGTTGGATTTGAGCAGGTTTTTGTTGGATTTAGAATAGAATAGAATAACTTTATTGTCATTGTACATTGTACAACGAAATTAAAAGTGCAAACCATCGGTGCAGATAAAAACTACATAAATAAATAAATTAATTTTAAAAAATTAAAAAGCAGTTAAAAACACACACACCCATCCATCACCTTCCGCTATTGCACGGCTCCCTAAAATTGAAGAAATAAAAGATATTGCACTTATATATATTATAAAAATATTTGAACAGGTTGTAGTTGGATTTGAACAGGTTTTAGTTGGATTTGAACAGGTCCTAGATGGATTTGAACAGGTTTTAGTTGGATTTGAACAGGTTTTAGATGGATTTGAACAGGTTTTAGTTGGATTTGAACAGGTTTTAGTTGGATTTGAACAGGTTTTAGTTGGATTTGAACAGGTTTTAGTTGGATTTGAACAGGTCCTAGATGGATTTGAACAGGTTTTAGTTGGATTTGAACAGGTTTTAGATGGATTTGAACAGGTTTTAGTTGGATTTGAACAGGTTTTAGTTGGATTTGAACAGGTCCTAGATGGATTTGAACAGGTTTTAGTTGGATTTGAACAGGTTTTAGATGGATTTGAACAGGTTTTAGTTGGATTTGAACAGGTCCTGGATGGATTTGAACAGGTTTTAGTTGGATTTGAACAGGTTTTAGTTGGATTTGAACAGGTCCTAGATGGATTTGAACAGGTTTTAGTTGGATTTGAACAGGTTTTAGTTGGATTTGAACAGGTCCTAGATGGATTTGAACAGGTTTAGTTGGATTTGAGCAGGTTTTTGTTGGATTTGAGCAGGTTTTTGTTGGATTTGAGCAGTTTTTTGTTGGATTTGAACAGGTTTTAGTTGGATTTGAACAGTTTTTAATTGGATTTGAACAGGTTTTAAATGGATTCAAGCAGATTTTTGTTGGATTTGAGCAGTTTAATTAATCTTAATCTTTAATATTGATTTAGCTCCTGGTTTAATGAGTAGAAGTTAGTCCAGAGCCATGTATTTCTTTATATTTCTTTATTTTCTAAACGTTTTTCAGATCAATATCATTTATTGCTGCAGCTCTGGTTTGTGATATGTCAGTGTGAGATGTAAAGTCAGTGACGATGGGTCTGTTTCCAGGAGAACTGCGTCACATCTCGTCGCTGAAGCCCTGGGGTTTGTTCGAGGTCCTTTTGGAGAAATACGAGTGGCCTTTGGACCAAGCGGCTCAGTTCAGTGACTTCCTCTTGACGATGTTAGAGCTGGAGCCGGAGCGCAGAGCCACGGCCGCTCAGTGTCTACGTCACGGCTGGCTCCAGGACTGACTCCAACACTCAAGTATTTAAACCAACAGAGGAGATTTTTACTGTTATTCCCCGAAGCTGTCGTCCTTCTGCTTCCTTTTCTTCACAGGTTTATTTATTCGTCTTCTTTGTAAGGCACTGATTTACGACTCTGAGCTGAGATATACTCGCTGTTTCAATGACGACCGCTTAAAATGTCAAGAGAAAGGACGAATAATGTTAAAGTTGACGAGAGTGAGGAGTTTTCAGAGCTGCGCTGAGTGAAAGTGTCGATAGAGATCGTCTTTTTATCGCATCAGGGAGAATTTAAGACAAGGAACTGTACAAAAAACACAGAGAGGCTCATATTTGAAAAGAAAAACCTGGCGTTAATGCTTTTTTGGTTCATGTATGTTTAAAAGTCGAGTAGAGGACTTTCACTGACGCTGCGTTCGCTGTCGTCCTGTAGATTCTTTTACTTTGGTGAATGTGTCTCTGCAGAGGCTCATTTTACAGTTGAATTGGAGAAATACACTAATCAGACTGGAGCAGGACCTATAGAGACATGATATTATTAATATAGAGTTAATATAAATGATTTAAATCACTGTAACTCTCTTTAGGAAACGCTCAGCTTCACAGACGAGAGAAAAATCAATTCACAAAGCGCTGTAAACGTGTATTTTAGTGAAACAGCAGGTATATCTCTGTCTTAAAGCTGCCTCGAAACCTTTATTTAAAACACGTAAAGGTCGACAGGTTCAGTGTTGATTATTGTGCTTTGGTCACATTTCGCTGTCATTTCTTTTTATTCTCTTTATTATCTGCTTCCTGTTTATTCATTTATTGCTGGTTTCACAAAAGTGTTATATTTTCAAGTCTGCAGTGTTCCATCAGTCCTAATACAGGCTTTACATTTAAATAAATAAACAGATATTATTATTGAAGGAATAAAAAACAGTCTCTTCATATTCACCAAGAATAAGACCTAAAGTCACACTTGGATTTTATTAACTTTAAAAGCACAACAACCTCTGAGAGTCCCCTGTTCCTGAGGTTTTGTTTGTGGAATAGTCCTGGTTTAGTCCTGGTTTAGTCCTGGTTTAGACCTGGATTAGTCCTGGTTTAGACCTGGTTTAGACCTGGATTAGACCTGGTTTAGACCTGGTTTAGACCTGGTTTAGTCCTGGTTTAGACCTGGATTAGACCTGGATTAGACCTGGTTTAGACCTGGTTTAGACCTGGTTTAGACCTGGTTTAGACCTGGTTTAGACCTGGTTTAGTCCTGGTTTAGACCTGGATTAGACCTGGTTTAGACCTGGTTTAGTCCTGGTTTAGTCCTGGTTTAGACCTGGTTTAGACCTGGTTTAGACCTGGTTTAGTCCTGGTTTAGACCTGGTTTAGACCTGGTTTAGACCTGGTTTAGACCTGGTTTAGACCTGGTTTAGTCCTGGTTTAGACCTGGTTTAGACCTGGTTTAGACCTGGTTCAGTCCTGGTTTAGTCCTGGTTTAGACCTGGTTTAGACCTGGTTTAGACCTGGTTTAGACCTGGTTTAGTCCTGGTTTATTCCTGGTTTAGTCCTGGTTTAGACCTGGTTTAGTCCTGGTTTAGACCTGGTTTAGACCTGGTTTAGTCCTGGTTTAGACCTGGTTTAGACCTGGTTTAGACCTGGTTTAGTCCTGGTTTAGTCCTGGTTTAGACCTGGTTTAGTCCTGGTTTAGACCTGGTTTAGACCTGGTTTAGACCTGGTTTAGACCTGGTTTAGACCTGGTTTAGACCTGGTTTAGACCTGGTTTAGTCCTGGTTTAGACCTGGTTTAGACCTGGTTTAGACCTGGTTTAGTCCTGGTTTAGTCCTGGTTTAGACCTGGTTTAGACCTGGTTTAGACCTGGTTTAGACCTGGTTTAGTCCTGGTTTATTCCTGGTTTAGTCCTGGTTTAGACCTGGTTTAGTCCTGGTTTAGACCTGGTTTAGACCTGGTTTAGTCCTGGTTTAGACCTGGTTTAGACCTGGTTTAGACCTGGTTTAGACCTGGTTTAGTCCTGGTTTAGTCCTGGTTTAGACCTGGTTTAGTCCTGGTTTAGTCCTGGTTTAGTCCTGGTTTAGACCTGGTTTAGACCTGGTTTAGACCTGGTTTAGACCTGGTTTAGACCTGGTTTAGTCCTGGTTTAGACCTGGTTTAGACCTGGTTTAGACCTGGTTTAGACCTGGTTTAGTCCTGGTTTAGTCCTGGTTTAGACCTGGTTTAGACCTGGTTTAGTCCTGGTTCAGTCCTGGTTTAGACCTGGATTAGACCTGGTTTAGACCTGGTTTAGACCTGGTTTAGTCCTGGTTTAGTCCTGGTTTAGTCCTGGTTTAGACCTGGTTTAGACCTGGTTTAGACCTGGTTTAGACCTGGTTTAGACCTGGTTTAGTCCTGGTTTAGACCTACTTAGACCTGGTTTAGACCTGGTTTAGACCTACTTAGACCTGGTTTAGACCTGACTTAGTCCTGACTTAGACCTGGTTTAGACCTGGTTTAGACCTACTTAGTCCTGACTTAGACCTGGTTTAGACCTGGTTTAGACCTACTTAGTCCTGGTTTAGACCTGGTTTAGACCTGGTTTAGACCTGGTTTAGACCATATTTTCTCTGAGCTCAGTGTGTGTCTAAAGTAAAGAGAGAAACTGTTTTTTTTAAATGAAATGATTAGTTTTTTCTCCTGGATGTGATTTTACCATAAACTAATAATAATAATAATAATACATTTTATTTATAATGCGCCTTTCTAGACACTCAAGGTCGCCTTACAACATACATAAAAACACAATAGGACATATAATCATTAAAAACGCTCAAACAATTAAGAACAACATTAAAAACCACTATAGAATACATAAACAGGTCAGTGCAGTTATGGTGAGAAACTGTGACTTAAACAAAAAAAAAGTCTTTATATTTTTTCGCTGAGGCTCAAACTGTGACTCAACAGCTTCATGTTTTGATTCTGAAAAAGTCACTGAAAATATTTGGAGTAAAAAAGCTGCTCAAACCCATTAAAACCTGTTAAAACCCATTAAAACCTGTTCAAACCCATTAAAACCTGCTCAAACCCATTAAAACACAACATAATTGTACAAAATGCACCTTTAATTGTTAACATCTGGATATTTTTCTAAAGAAAGAGTGAACATCTGTTACTTTTATGTTTTTTTGTCTGAGTCTGAACTTAACTCTGATCCAACGCTTTTGTGAAACCATCCTCTGAATATGATCGATTATTGATTATTGGCTCCTGTCGTTGGGTGTGGTCTCTACCTGTTTTCACCTGTAGCTCCTCCAGATGACCTTTTGAACTCTGACCTCTGCTGTTTTTTGTTGTGTGTGGATGAATGACCAGTGCCTTTATGACCTTCGACCCCTGACATCACAGAGACGTGGGTTTTTTCTACGTGTGTGTGTGTGTGTGTGTGTCGTTCAATAAAGACTCAGATCAAGCACAGTTCACTGTTTACGTCTCATTTATTTCGTTTTTTCAAATAAATGTGAACTGAACTTAAATATGATTTAAAAGTTTGTCAAATTGTTAAAACGGTTTGCTCTTTATTTCTACAATATTTATTTATCTGACTGTGTTTTAGATGAATTTGAACTGGTTTTAGATGAAATTCAAAAAGTTTTAATTAGATTTGAACAGGTTTTAGTTGGATTTAAATACAAGTATTTAAGTAAAGTTTATAACTGATGCTTTTAAGTTTTTTCGGCTCTAGTCTTAAATCACCTGAAATAAATATATAAATATATATAAATATATATATAAATATATATATATATATAAATCTAAAAATATATAAATAAATATATATATATATATATATAAATATATATATTTATTTATATATTTTTATATTTATATATATAAATATATATATAAATATATTTATTTATATATATATATATGTAAATATATATCTATAAATATATATATATATATATATTTATATATTTATATATGTAAATATATATCTATAAATATATATACATATATTTATTTATATATTTATATCTATATATTTATATATATATATATAAATATATATATATATATATATATATATATATATATATATATATATATATATATATATATATATATATATATATATATATATATATATATTTATATATATATATAAATATATATATATAAATATATAAATAAATATATATATATATATTTATAGATATATATTTATATATATAAATATATAAATATATATATATATATATATTTATAGATATATATTTATATATATATATATATAAATAAATATATTTATATATATATTTATAGATATAAATATATATATATATAAATAAATATATATATTTATATATATATATATATATATATATATATATATATATATATATATATATATATATATATATATATATATATATATATATATATGGACTTGGATCAGAGGCTCTTCTCGACTCGGTTCAGTTTGGTTCATCTTTATTTTCTTAATTATAAATATAACTCTTTGTGAGGAGCTGGGTTTGGATCCAGACAGACAACCTTCAGCTGGTTTCCTCCAGAGACTTTTCCCAAAGAAGGATCATTATTTTGACTCAGGTGGAACTAATCATTTACAAACGACTTTGATTCAGATCAGTTTTTTATTTTTTGTGCCATGTTGCTGCCGATGTTCTGACCCTCCCAGACTCATAACACCACTGAGTCTAGTTATTTTAATCTTTAGTGCAATCCTCAGAGAAACCAGGAGAAGACTGTTTTCATCACCTGGTGTCATTTTACAGTTTAATTAAAATTAAAAGCTATAAAAAAACATATGGTAGATATATTTTGTGCAGAAATGGACCAAATGGAGAGAACAGCTTTTATTATAAAACACACAGGTCACTTCTCACTGTTTTTTTGGAGGAAAACTCTCCACATTTAATTATTGTTATTTTTCCTCATAAATAAATGTTACTGGTGTCTTTTCCAACTCTCTCCACATTTGTGTTTGTTAAAAATCAGCTTCACTTCGTATTTTCTTGTTTGTAAAAGTGTAAAAACAGTCTCAGAGCTTCACCGTCGGATCCTCTCAGTTTGGAACAGTTCGTTTTAGTTGTTAGTGATTTATTTCTTCCTCCTTACGACCGTCCATCCGTCCTCGTCCTCCTGAGACACAGAAGACGAAGCTGCAGACGGAGGGTTTGTGGAACCAGGAAGTGTCCCGTTCACAACTGGACTCGACGTCTCACACTCCATCGTCTGAAAAAACACAACAATCTCACATCAGACCAAAGCACAAGTCAAGAAATACCAATTTTTTTTTCCAAAATTCCAGTAAAAATGGTCAGTGAATGTGTCCTTCAAAATAAAAGCCTGTGCTATCACTGTCAAACTCCTGGAAACCGAGCTGAGGGAGATTCTGACTCAAATTTTCACTTAAATTTAGTTCAGGAACGTCATAAACCTCAAGAATGTGATCAAAAACAAACGTTAGTGTGTTTCTTCTGCAGCAGGGCTCAGTTTGTCCTCCTTGTTGTGTTAATGTGTCTCAGAGTTGGAGGAGTACAGATAAAAGAAGGGTTTTTCATGTTGGGAAGCCTTCAACATGACTTTGAGGCAAGATATTTTGAAAATTTTGTAAAAAAGTTCATTGTGTTGCTTTAAATACATTTTAAATAAACAAAGAACAAAAAAGACAAAAAATTTCACAAAAATCCAACTAAAACCTGTTGAAATCCAAATAAAACCTGCTCAAATCCAAATAAAACCTGCTTAAATCCAAATAAAACCTGTTTAAATCATAAATAAAACCTGTTTAAATCCAACTAAAACCTGCTCAGAGACAGCTAATACTCCTTTTGGACACCTCTGGCCTCTCCCATGAATAAAACTAGATTCAGGTTTAAACTAAAGACTAAAAATTTACAACCATACTTTTGGTTTAAAACAATAAATCCCAAAAGAGAAGCCTAGAAACTGTTTATTCTGTGTCGTGTTGATTTGTACAAACCTCTGAGTCGTCGTCCTGATCCGAGTCCGAGTCTGGAGCTGCAGCTGTGACCTTCACTCTCTGTTTGTTCTGACTCCGTTTACTGATGGAGAGCTGCAGCTGCTGTAGCGCCCCCTGCTGCCACTGACGGAACATCTGCATCAGGTCCTGAGACATCTGCCGCAGAAAGACACTCATCAGGATTCAAACAATCCATCAAAAACCTGCTCAAATCCATCAAAAACCTGCTCAAAACCTACTCAAATCCATCAAAAACCTTCTCAAAACCATCAAAAACCTGTTCAAATCCATCAAAAACCTGCTCAAATCCATCAAAAACCTGCTCATATCCATCAAAACCTGCCCAAATGCATAAAAAACCTGCCCAAATGCGTCAAAAACTTGCTCAAATCCATCAAAAACAAGTTCAAAACCTGCTCAAATCCATCAAAAACCTTCTAAAATCCATCAAAAACTGTTCAAATCCATCAAAAACCTGCTCAAATCCATCAAAAACCTGTTTAAATCCATCAAAAACCTGCTCAAATCCATCAAAAACCTGTTCAAAACCTGCTCAAATCCATCAAAAACAAGTTCAAATCCATCAAAAACATGTTCAAATTCATCAAAAACCTGCTAATCCATCAAAAACCTGTTCAAATCCATCAAAAACCTGCTCAAATCCATCAAAAACATATTCAAATCCATAAAAACATGTTCAAATCCATCAAAAACAAGTTCAAATCCATCAAAAACCTGCTCAAATCCATAAAAACATGTTCAAATCCATCAAAAACATGTTCAAATCCATCTAAATCTGTTAAAATCCATCAAAAACCTGTCCAAATCCATCAAAAACAAGTTCAGATCCATCAAAAACCTGCTCAAATCCATCAAACACCTGCTCAAATCCATCAAAAACCTGCTCAAATCCATCAAAAACATATTCAAATCCATAAAAACATGTTCAAATCCATCAAAAACCTGCTCAAATCCATCAAAAACCTGCTCAAATCCATAAAAACATGTTCAAATCCATCAAAAACATGTTCAAATCCATCAAAAACAAGTTCAAATCCATCAAAAACCTGCTCAAATCCATCAAAAACCTGCTCAAATCCATAAAAACATGTTCAAATCCATCAAAAACAAGTTCAAATCCATCAAAAACCTGCTCAAATCTATAAAAACATGTTCAAATCCATCAAAAACCTGTTCAAATCCATCAAAAACAAGTTCAAATCCATCAAAAACCTGCTCAAATCCATCAAAAACCTATTTAAATCAAAATAAAACCTGTCCAAATGAATCAAAAACCTGTTCAAATCCAACTAAAACTTCTTCTGGTCTAAATCCATCCAAAACTAGCTTCAGATTTAATCAAAGTTTAAAAATCATCAGTAAAGGTTTCCAATAACGCCACAGCATTGTGTCCTTCAAAATAAAAGCCCGTCTGTACCTGAGGTAAGCTCCCGTCGTCCACAACTGTGTCAAACTCCTGGTCCATCAGCGTCGAGATGAAGTCCTCCACCTCGAACTGCTGCAGGTCGACTGAACAGACACAAAAATACACAAACACACACACAAATGACCACAGCACGAATCCCAACAAAACAAAACAAAAAACTAACAAAAAAACTAACAAAAAACTAACAGAATGTGAACACAAAACTAACAAACTAACAAAAAAAAAAAACTTACAAAAACAGAAAACACTAACAGAAAACTAACAATAAACTAACAAAAAAAACTAAGAGAAAAACAAAAAACTAACAAAAAACTATCAAAAACTGACAAAAAACTTACAAAAAACTCACAATAAACTCACAAAAAAAACTAACAGAAAAACAAAACACTAACAAAAAACTATCAAAAAACTGACAAAAAACTTGCAAAAAACTCACAATAAACTCACAAAAACATGAGAACCATTACATACACTGCTTTAGAGTTTGGGATTAAATCTGTTTTTGGCATTAAACCTGCATAGTATTTGTGTTTTTCATTTTCCTGTTGGTTATATTAACACATTTGTGATTGATAATACATAAATGTACAAATAAAAACTACTTAATGGCAGTTTATGTATTAATTCCTCACTATATCACCTAAGAGCAGCATGAATAATGTAAAGAGTATGGGTCCTAGTCCTGAGCCATGGTTATATTATTATATTCATGAATGATGATAAATACTGATTTACATAAAGCTAAACCCAGTCTGTTATTCTGTGTTTAAACAGAAAACAGAATATCACACGATAAGTTACTTGTATGGATTATAATACTTTTTAAAGCATATATTTATTACAGAAGAGTCACCGTTGTGTCTGTGGTATATCTGGTCCTGGATTTAATAGAAGTCAGTGGTTGACAGCTTCTAAAGTGGCTCAGGTTAAAGGTCAAAGGTTAAAAGAGTCTCACCGTTGTCATGAAAATACTGCTGCACCACATCCACCATCCAGTCTGCTTTCTGTTCACCGTAAACTCCTCCGAACCCATTGTCCACAGCGATCTGGAAAAAAGAAATATATTATTAAATATTAGTAAATGATATGAAGGAGACTAGACACTGAACCAAAACCAGAGAATAAACCTTGATTATTTTCACTCTATGTATTTCTCTTGTTCAGTTTCAGTGTGACAGATAAACAGGTATAAATCTGTTAAGTTGTGTAAAGCTAGGCTCTGAAAGTGTTTAGTTGAAAACAAAAACACAGGAGAAGTCAGTGAAGACCACTGCATTCACACTTATTTGCTAAAAACATTTGAATATAATATACAATAAAGTAAACTCGTTAAATTGTTGTTTATCTAAAAGCTGGTTTAATCTAAGAACGCACTGACTTTATATCTATATGTATTTTATATTTTCTTTACATTTAACCATCCACGCGTCTGTTTTCTGTTGTTAGCATTAGCCTGTTAGCTTTAGCCGGTGTCACTCAGTTCTTCTTCGTGTATTTCCGCTTCCGGTCGCTTTTTCCTGTTTTTAGCGGACTCTCCTGACTCTGTCCCGTGTCTAACCTGTTTCTCTCTGAATAAACTCACCTGTAACACGGGCCAGCTCTGTAAAACCGCCCTGACTCCCTCCGTGAACAGCTCACGTGAAGCAGAGGAGGACGCCATGTTGGAAAGGTCAGGCAGAAGCAGCGGAAAACAGAGCAGGGCACTCAGCCGAGAATAGAGCTTCTATCCAACTCACTCACGAAATAAATCATGAAATGAAAATAAATATATATATTTATATTTAATTTATATTTATATTTATATTTATATTTATATTTATATTTATATTTAAATAAATAAATAAATAAATAAATAAAGTAAGTAAGTAAGTAAGTAAGTAAGTAAGTAAGTAAGTAAGTAAGTAAGTAAGTAAGTAAGTAAGTAAGTAAGTAAGTAAGTAAGTAAGTAAGTAAGTAAGTAAGTGAAACAAGCGTCGTAAATTCCCAATTGAAATATATAGATGACATGCTTTGAATGCAAGCTCCCTTATTTGTAGTTTGGAATCACTTAAGCACATTTTTGGTTTTATTGTTTTGTGTAAAGATGATTTATATTTTGATAAATATAGGTTAGAATTTGATTTATCAGATTTAAAACAGGAATAAGAGAAAGAAATGTTATATGTGTTCAGATGTGACCAGCAGGTGGCAGCAGCAGTCCACAGAAAACAATTTTTTTTTTTAAATTTTATGTACAATACAATAATCTGTTTATTCGATTTTTTATTTGAGTTCTTAATTAAATAATTTATATAAAAAAGTTAAATAAATCGGCTTCCACCAAAGTAAGCTGTATATTATTTATATTGTAATGATATAACAGGCACTAAACCTGGACTAAACTAAAATAAACCTGGATTAGACTCAAATAGGACTAAATAAAGACAAACTCTTTCTAAAGTATTTGTAACAGATTTATTTAAAAGTCTTTTTTATCTTCATCATTTCAAACTAAAATAATATATAATAAATGACATATTCTCAATGTAAACTGTTAAACTTGAGCAAAAAAAATCCACAAACAACATTTCCACATTTCACTTCAGACTCATTCAGCTCAAAATCAAACACAACTGTACACAATATTATCATTATTAACATATATTTAAAACAGGGACCGACCCTAAAGCAGAGTCCAGTCAAAAATGAAAACAGTAATGTTTTATCAACTGAAAAGGAATAAAAATGTCTTTTACTGAGTGTACCTATTTTGGAAAAAGAAGAATTAAATAAGACTAAACTGAGAATAAAGCAGATTAAATGAAGAATCAGATGAAGACTAAACCCAGGCTAAAATGAGGATTAATTAAGGACCAAATAAAACTAAACCAACACTAAAACCAGAACTAGAACAACATTAAATCAAGTCTAAATCCAGGAGTAAACAAAGAGAATACATCAGGATTAAATCAGGTTTAAAGTGGATTAAACCCGGATTAAACCAAGACTAAGAGCAAAACTAAAATACAAGTGGAAAAAAAAAAAAAAGATTTCACGTTTTTCTTTTTGCTCTATTTCACAATTTCACATGAAAACTTAAAGTAAAGGCTTCAAATTAAAAAATCCAACTAAAACCTGTTCAAATCCAACTAATTTGTGCTTGTTAAACATTTATATAAGTTATATAAGTTCTAAATAATTATTCACGGAAAGGTCTTGTCTTTTCTTTAAAGGACAATGGAAACTGTAAACAGAGAAAGACGGCAGTAAATCAGCTTCAGTTTCTGTCGCTCTAAAGTCTGTAAAATAATAAACTGTTTAATATAATAAATAAACTCTCATTTTATCTCAAATATTATTATTATTATTTTACATGTTGTCAGTGAAGTCACATGATCAAACAAATAACACACAAACATCATAAATGTCTCTGAAAAGAACAAACAAAATGACTTCTTCGTCCAATCAGATCACAGAGATTTGTTGTGGTCACTTCTGATTGGTTTTTCATGAAAGTAGCTTCCATTAAAGCTCCAGGACTTCACAATAAAAGCCCAGGACTTCACAATAAAAGCCCAGGACTGTGGCTCCAGAGTGTGTGCTTGTTGCTGGTGACTGGATGAGTTTTTGTGCTGGTCTTGGATCTGAAACAAACCAAACACAGAACGCTCTTTAAACTCAACTGAGTCCAGCTTCGTTTTATATTTTCTCCAAAGATTTAGTCTGGTTTCTGTGGATTTGAGCTGGATTTTCAGGAAGCATCACAAATAGATCAAGAAGAAAAGTGACTCTGGACACATTTTGGATAAATTGGTCATGATTGGTGTTTAAATCCAAATAAAACCTGATCAAATCCAAATAAAAGCTGTTCAAATCCAACTAAAAAGAGTTCAAATACAAAAATAAATGTTTAAATCCAAATAAAACCTACTCAAAACCAACTAAAAACAGTTCAAATCCAACTAAAACCTGTTAAAATCCAACTAAAACTAGCTCGAATCCAACTAAAACCTGCTCAAATCCATCAAAAACCTGTTATTTTAATAGAACTCTCCGTCAGAGTTGATTTAACTCTGTGTGAGTCTTCGCTGTGGCCTGGGTTTGTCGAGAGACACAGATGAGTCCTGACGTCTGGAGCTGCTCAGGGTTTTTCTGCTGCTTCTGATCAATATTTAACTCAGACTTAAACTTTCATAACTGCTCCTGGTCCACGAGCAAACACCACCTAAACTAGACCTGGTTTAGACCTGGTTTAGTCCTGGATTAAACCTGGATTAGTCCTGGATTAAACCTGGTTTAGTCCTGGATTAGGTCATGTTTGGACTTGTTTTTAGCTGAAGACACAATTGATTTCTGGTATTGTTTAGATCGATACCAGTTTTCAGCCAATCACAGCTCAGTTCTGTCCAATACAGGAAGTGTTTAGGTCACATGACTCACTCATGAATAATTAATATGAATATTTAATTAACTGACGCTATCATTGATTTAGACTATGATCAATTCTGTTCAAATCCAACTAAAACCTGTTCAAATCCAACTAAAACCTGTTTAAATCCAACTAAAACCTGTTCGAATCCATTTGAAACCTGCTCAAATCCAACTAAAACCTGTTCAAATCCAATTGAAACCTGCTCAAATCCAACTAAAACCTGTTCAAATCAAACTGAAACCTGTTCAAATCCAACTAAAACCTGTTCAAATCCAACTGAAACCTGTTCAAATCCAACTAAAACCTGTTCAAATCCAACTAAAACCTGTTCAAATCCATCTGAAACCTGTTCAAATCCAACTAAAACCTGTTCAAATCCAACTAAAACCTGTTCAAATCCAACTAAAACCTGTTCAAATCCACAACTGCTGGTTCAAATCCAACTAAAACCTGTTCAAATCCAACTAAAACCTGTTCAAATCCAACTAAAACCTGTTCGAATCCATTTGAAACCTGCTCAAATCAAACTGAAACTTGCTCAAATCCATCTAAAACCTGCTCAAATCCATCTAAAACCTGCTCAAATCCATCTAAAACCTGTTCAAATCCATCTAAAGCCTGTTCAAATCCATCTAAAACCTGTTCTGATCCCTCTAAACCCGGTTCATTTCCTTTTACCTGTTCCAGTGTTATTTTATAAACGCTGCTGTCACTGAGTTCTGTCGGGCTCGATCTTTGTTTCTCCGTTTTGTTTCTCGTCGGGTGTTTTCTGTGAAGATCGAGCAGCTTGGACCACGGCCTGCGGACACACACCAGACTTTATTTTCATCATAAACTCTTCAGAAATACTTTTAAACGGCGCAGACGGAGGATCACCTTGAAGCTCCTCTTCCTCTTCTGGACGTTCTGCTCCGGGTGGAAGATGATGACGTAGACTTTGGGAATGTAGAGCATCCCCAGAGACACCGAGGCGCTCAGAGACATGGACACGGTCAGCGTCGCCGTCTGGATGAACAGCTGACGGGAAATAAAGACAAATACCAACATCTGCGCTTTAACAGAAGAAGAAAGTAAAGAGAGCGCCATCTTTATCTCAGAGTTATCCATAGTATTAACAGAAGGAATAAGGTTCATGAGATGGACAGAGCTTCACTGTGGACTGTCCAAAAGTCCAGGTTCAGACCTTCATTTAGTCCCTGTTCAGTTTTTTTGTTGCATTTTCGTGACGTTTTGTTGTGGTTTTGATGATTTGTCACAATTTCATTACATTTTGTTGCATTTTTGTGATATTTTATTACATTTATGTGTTTTATTGCATTTTGTGTTGATTTGTTGCGTTTTTGTGTTGATTTGTTGCATTTTTGTGTTGATTTGTTGCATTTTAGTGGCGTTTTGTTGCATTTTTGTGTTGATTGTTGTGATTTTATTACATTTTGTTGTGTTTTTGTGACTATTATTGCATTTTACCACCAGGCGCTCACGTTCAAGCCCCAGTCCTGGATTTGGTCCTGGTTTAGACCTGTTTAGTCTTGATTTAGTCCCTGTTCAGGCTTTTTGTTTCATTTTTGTAATGTTTTGTTGCAGTTTTTTGATGATTTATTCCTATTTTGTGACTTTTTTTTGCATTTTAGTGACATTTTATCAGCTTTTTGTGATGATTTCTTGCAATTTTTTGGCTCTGGTCCTGGTTCAGACCTGTTTTATCTTGATTTAGTCCCGTTCATTCCTTTTATTGTGTTTTTATGTTGATTTGTTGCGATTTTATTATGTTTTGTTGCATTTTTGTGACATTTTATTGTGTTTTTATGTTGATTTGAGCTGTTTGTCGTGGGTCATTCAGGCTCCAACCCTCAACACGATGAGAATAAATCCTAAAACGCCACATTAACGCTCTCTCAGAACGATAAAAAGACCTGTTTAATGTTAGAATCCAGTGCATCTCTGAATATAACGAGGAAAAGTGAGGTCTGATGCGATGTGGAGCTCTGAGAGGGACATATCTCACAGAAAAAGCTGTATTTTTTCTCTATAAATACACCTTTTATTCAGTTTGTTCCTGTTCTGTAATCCCTAATCCCAAAATACAGCATCTTTTATTTCTTATTCATCCTGAGTTTCGAGGATTTCATTTCAAAAAGAGCCGAGAAATCCCTGTTTTTGGACGTTTTACATTTAAATCTTTGTTTCGTTGTCGAGGATTTCACTCAGAACTCTTCACAAAATCCAGATTACATTCAGTTTCTGTGATGAGTGTTTG
>CM072154.1:24165377-24212417 GCA_036850595.1 Rhyacichthys aspro | reverse complement strand
ATAAGACCAAACCCAGACTAAAACAAGTCCCTGGACTCAGTCAGGACTAGACCAGGACTAAACTGAACCGTGAAACAGCAGAGTAACTTCAGTGATTGATATTATTGGTTGTGTCAGATATTCCACTGTTACTCACTGATTCCCATTAGATCAGAAAACAGAAACACGGAGAAAACACTTTAAAAACAGGAGAATGTGACGTTTAATTTGCTGCGATCCGAGGATTGGAAAAGACGGAGACAGAGCCGTCTTTTTCTGAAGCGTCTCCGGCAGCTGCTCGCGTCAATAATTCACAGCAGCGTCCTCAGAGCGAACACGTAAAGTGCATTAAGTTATTACCGAGAGTCTCTGCAGAAAGAGCAGCCTTCAGCCGCGATCAGACTCAAACCGCCCTGAACCAAACCGAGTGGACCACCTCTCCCTCCGAGCAGCACTGGGGAGGGTTCTGCCTAAAAGCGTCGCCTGGATTCAAAAAGAAAAGAGAGTCCTGCTCCAAACCTTCAGCAGCTTCAGTAAACTAAACTAAAACCTGTTCAAATCCAGCTAAAACCTGTTCAAATCCATTTAAAACCTGTTCAAATCCATCTAAAACCTGTTCAAATCCAACTAAAACCTGTTCAAATCCAACTAAAACCTGTTCAAATCCAACTAAAACCTGTTCAAATCCAACTAAAACCTGTTCAAATCCATCTAAAACCTGTTCAAATCCAACTAAAACCTGTTCAAATCCATCTAAAACCTGTTCAAATCCAACTAAAACCTGTTCAAATCCAACTAAAACCTGTTCAAATCCAACTAAAACCTGTTCAAATCCAACTAAAACCTGTTCAAATCCATCTAAAACCTGTTCAAATCCAACTAAAACCTGTTCAAATCCAACTAAAACCTGTTCAAATCCAACTAAAACCTGTTCAAATCCATCTAAAACTTGTTCAAATCCAACTAAAACCTGTTCAAATCCAACTAAAACCTGTTCAAATCCATTTAAAACCTGTTCAAATCCAACTAAAACCTGTTCAAATCCATCTAAAACCTGTTCAAATCCAACTAAAACCTGTTCAAATCCAACTAAAACCTGTTCAAATCCATTTAAAACCTGTTCAAATCCAACTAAAACCTGTTCAAATCCATCTAAAACCTGTTCAAATCCAACTAAAACCTGTTCAAATCCTATTAATTAATTGTAAATTTACTTCTGAGCAAATTGTGGCCCACTTTGCAAAAGTTTGGGGAAAAATTTTTGGGAAAAAGTACAACATTTATCATGTTTTCTGTTTGAATATGACGTTTATCACAAAAACAAGGAGGAATTTACTTTTTTTTCACTTCTTGTCTCGAGTGAGGATCATCTATCGTCCAATCAGCTGCTGTCCTCAATTAAAGCTGATAATAAAGTCCAGCTCCAGATGCAGCAGGTCCCGGCTGTGGTCATTGTTCTGGAGCTAATTAAAGGTCAGAAGCTAAACCCGTTAAATGTGGCTGTAGTGATGTGATTAAATATTGAGACGGAGGGTTCGTGTCTGCGCTCGGTGAGTTTTTGAGCTGCGATATTAAAAATACAGAGGCTCTGTGACAGGAACGAGCCGCTGCAGTTTGTTCCCAGAGTTAAACCCAGAGGACATCGGGTCAGAGACAAGACACCAGGAGGATTTAAAGGAACATGGCTTTAACGGGTTTGGATCTGTTCAACACAGACGTGGGTTTAGGGTTTAGGCAAAAACTGGTTTAAGAAGGACTTGAGCAGGTTTTAGCTGTATTTAACCAGGTTCTTGTTGGATTTGAACAGGTTTTATTTGGATTTGAGCAGATTTTAGGTGGATTTGAACAGGTTTTAGTTGAATATTTGGTACTTTAAGTATCTGAACCAGTTTTAGTCAGATTTGAGGTGGTTTTAGGTGGTCCTAAACCAGCTTTATTTTGATTTGGGCAGGTTTTAGATAGATTTTTGGAACTTTAAAGAGGTTTTGGTTGGGCTTAAATTGTGTTTACTTAAATTTCAGGTTTTATTATCCACCAAATTGAATGCAGTGTTTAATTTTAAAGGTTTATAATAATCTTATCTCTGTGTAAAGTTCCTCTGGTCTCTTTGTTCACAGTAAGTCCTGAACTCGGGTCCAGAGTCTCACCGTTGAAGTTGACGGCCTGGATGTAGCGCAGCAGAGCCCGGCCCTCCACCGGGTCCATGTTGCTGCAGACCCCGGCGCTGCCCGGACACAGGTCCTGGAGCATGTTGTGAAGAGCGTGGGCCACGGCGTAAACGGCGTCGATCACAAACTGGACCTTCCCTTCCTGTTCGTACGGAGAGTCCCGACCGATACGCTCCTCACCTGCAGAGACAGGAAGGGTTTAGATGGATCTGGACAGGTTTTACATGGATCTGAACAGGTTTTACATGGATCTGGACAGGTTTAGATGGATCTGGACAGGTTTTAGATGGATCTGGACAGGTTTAGATGGATCTGGACAGGTTTTAGATGGATCTGGACAGGTTTTACAAGGATCTGGACAGGTTTTACAAGGATCTGGACAGGTTTAGAAGGATCTGGACAGGTTCTAGATGGATCTGGACAGGTTTTACATGGATCTGAACAGGTTCTAGATGGATCTGGACAGGTTTTACAAGGATCTGGACAGGTTTAGAAGGATCTGGACAGGTTTAGAAGGATCTGGACAGGTTTTACATGGATCTGCACAGGTTTTACATGGATCTGAACAGGTTTAGAAGGATCTGGACAGGTTTTACATGGATCTGAACAGGTTTAGATGGATCTGGACAGGTTTTAGATGGATCTGAACAGGTTTAAATGGATCTGGACAGGTTTAGATGGATCTGAACAGGTTTTACATGGATCTGAACAGGTTTTAGATGGATCTAGACAGGTTTTAGATGGATCTGAACAGGTTTAAATGGATTTGAACAGATTTTAGTTGGATTTGAACAGGTTTTAGTTGGATTTCAACTGGTTTTAGATTAATTTGAATGGGTTTAGTTGGATTTAAACATATTTTAAATGAATTTAATCAGGTTTTGGATGGATTTTAACAGGTTTTATTTGGATTTGAACAGGTTTTACATGGATCTGGACAGGTTTAGATGGATTTGAACAGGTTTAGAAGGATCTGGACAGGTTTAGATGGATTTGAACAGGTTTTAGTTGGACTTCAATTGGTTTTAGATTAATTTGAATGGGTTTAGTTGGATTTAAACATATTTTAAATGAATTTAATCAGGTTTTGGATGGATTTGAACAGGTTTTAGTTGGATTTGAACAGGTTTTAGTTGGATTTGAACAGATTTCATGATCTCTGTCTCTTACCGGTGCATTTCTTTTTGTCTGGGTCCAGTTTGATCCCAGGTCGAGTGAGTTTACACCTGAAGTCGTCCTCCCAGAACTCGTTGAACCAGATGTTTCTTCGGTTGTTCTCCAGAGACCGCGACGCGAAGTACTGATCGAACCCTGGACAGACACACAACTCTCAGGAAACGTTCTTTGGTCCAGAACCAGGCGATAAACCGGAGCGGTACCGTCTATGGAGACTCGTTTGGGCAGGATGGTGACGGCGCCCTCGGCCACGTCCTCCAGCTCCGACACCGGGGTGCTCTTGGCGCCCCAGCTGTCCGAGCCCACGAACAGGAAGTGACCCGTCATGTTGGCCCTCTTCGCCGCCTCCAGGACCCGCCTACGGTTCACACACAACACGTCACTCAAACTCAAACCCAACACGCCGCTGAGAACGTGAATCCTGACGTTACTTGATGTCGTCCTCGTTGGCGAAGATGATGACTCCTCTGGCGTTGCTCGTCTCCGTCAGGCGCTTGATGATTTTGTCGAACTCTCCGGCCGTCGGTTCTCGAGGGATCTTCACCGACTGAGCAATACACACTCCTCCTTGAACACACACCGGGCTTTAGTTCAGGTTTACACAGAAACGTGACACTGTCAGGATTTAAACACTATTATATTCACAAGATGGAAAATATCATCCAGATCCAAGTAAAATATTATTTCTGAGGCACATTTAAAACAATCTTAAACCAATACACATCTGGACTGGACGGACAAAAGTCACATGCTCCAAAAAGGAGCGCTCCCATTGGTCGACGCTTGTCACATGACGTTCCAGGAAGTTTAATAGCTGCAGATAAAGTGTATTTTCAGCTGAATATGTCTTTTAACAGAGAAACAGCTGAAAAAAGAAAAGCATCAACAGAGAAAAGGGAGGCAACGTAAAACACAGATAAATACTGTCAATTCAAATTCAAATCAGTTCATGTCCAGTTCATTTTTAATTATTTACTGGTGTTTTATTGATTTCTGGCGAAATTATTTTTCATTTATTAATGTATTGTTGGATTTGAGGGAAAATTGAAGTGTCATGAGGCCATTCACGTCAACTCTCCCTTTTTTTAATTATTTTTGACACTCGTGGGTCCGGATCCTGTTCTGCTCTGATCCAGGACCTGTTTTCTGGATGCGTCTTCCCTCTGAGCTCCAGCCCCTCGTTCTTCTGTGACTGTTGTCGGGTCCGTACCTGCTTCTCTGGAGATCTGCATGAAGGCCTCGACGCCGCTCTCGCCGTAGTTTCCCTCCGAGGCCAGAGTGGACACGTAGTTCCAGCCCAGAGCCTTGACAATGTCCAGCATGGCCTGGGCCTGGTACGAGTCCGGAGGCACCACTCGAGAGAAGAAGTCGTAGCGGTTGTTGTCGCTGAGCTCCGGAGCCGTCGAGGCGTAGCTCACCTGAGGAATCTGACACAAACCAAACACGGATCAACAAAACGGATTCATGTGGAACTGTTCTGAAGAGACCCGGGTTATTGTCTCATTTATTCTGACAGTTTTACATTTCTACAAAAACCAGGACAAAACCAAGAACTAGAACAAAACTTGGACAGGATTAAACCAGAACTAAACCAGGACTGAACCAGGACTAAACCAGGACTAAACCAGGATTAAACCAGAACTAAACCAGGACTGAACCGGGTCTAAACCAGGTCTAAACCAGGACTGAACCGGGACTAAACCGGGACTAAACCGGGTCTAAACCAGGTCTAAATCAGGACTAAACCAGGACTGAACCGGGTCTAAACCGGGACTAAACCGGGACTAAACCGGGACTAAACCAGGACTAAACCAGGTCTAAACCAGGTCTAAACCAGGACTAAACCAGGACTAAACCGGGACTAAACCAGGACTAAACCAGGACTAAAGAGGCGTGTTTAAAAGTATTATAGAAGCTGTTAGAAACCAGACCCGTGTTCAGACTGATCTGAGAGCAGTCGGTGTAACTCTATCCACTATTATCCACTATTATCCACTTCCTGTAGTTAACCTCAGTCGACGTTAAAACACAGTGAATCTTCTCAGAATAACTCCGAGAGGCTTGGGTTTCAGTCGATTGACCTTTTTAGATGAAACTGAAGAAGTGACCCGTTGACCTGCTCCGAACGGAAACACCACCAACAAACCACAGTTTAACCAGGACTGGGACGTTTTTACAAACCTGGTCCTGACTTTGAGCCGGTCTTTAGAGTTTGTTTAAACCTAAGCCATGAACTGAGCACAGTCCTGGACATTTTGTTGTGTTTTTTGAATTTTATTTTTGTTTAACTTTGTCTGTGTCGATGCAAATTTCATTAAACTGTGTCCAGGTCGTGTATTTTTGACTGAATTTTAATTTTTCATAATTTTTTCTTATGCCTTTTAACCTAAATAGTTCCATCTGTTTCAGCATTTTTTGTGCCATTGACTCTCATTCAATATTGTGTTTTACGTTGTCTCCCTTTTCTCTGTTGATGCTTTTCTTTTTTCAGCTGTTTCTCTGTTAAAAGACATTCAGCTGAAAATACACTTTATCTGCAGCTATTAAACTTCCTGGAACGTCATGTGACAAGTGTCGACCAATGGGAGCGCTCCTTTTTGGAGCATGTGATTGTCCAAGGTTTTCTGTTCCTGAATAGAGGTTCTCATCTATTACAATCACTTACAATAAACAGTAGATGGATCAGAAAGACTGGTTTTACACACATTATTGATTTTACTAGAGCTGTGCCATTCAATTTTGACTCCCAACAATCACAAACCTATTTAATTGAAATAAAAACGTGAAAAAAATCACGTTTTTATTTATTACTTGTTTTCCAGGAGATTGTGGAAGTGCACATTGTTTTATTTATTTATCTTTATTATTATTTCTGTTTATTTTTTAATCTATTTATTTATACATTTGAATATATTATTTATTTTAAGAGAATTCACTGTTTTGTTCAATAAATCCAACATGTTTCAACAAGTAAATGAGTAATTGTGTAAAATAATTCAAGTTAAAAAGTTAAATAAATAGATAAAAATAATTTCAATAACGACCAAAATAACAGTGATTAGACACAAGCTTTTACAATAAACTATGTGGGTTTATTATGTTCACAAGTAGAAGAATAAATATCAGGTACATTCTGTTTAATGTGTTCATGTTTTAGGTTCAAGTGACACTGAGAGTATCTTTAATGAGAAGCAGCTGTTTGTGATTAGTCTGAACTGGAACCAGCTGCTGAGGTGGAACTGGGAGCAGTGGACACACAGGGATTAGTTGTGTAAAGGCTGAATGTGTGTCAGAGCTCATATAAACAGACACAATTACATTAACCCAGAGAGAGTGAGAGATTAACCTCCATTAACCAACCGTCTTCATCAGAAACATTATGATCGACTCAGTGCAGCCCAACGACAGATCAACCTTCTCTCTGCTCCAGGAAATGTGAAATATTCATGAAGAGCTCAGAGAAAAGTGGACTGTTCCTTTAACTAAGAGTCTGTTTTTGGTCAATTAAAGGGCAACAGATTAGAATATAAAGAAAACAATCTATTTTTCTTATATTCCTTTGTATTTACGCCGTTAAAAGTGGAACTCTATAAATACTGCAAACACTGGAACAGTTTCACTAATGAACAGTAATAGTTGTTTAAACGTTATTTTCATCATCAACAAATCTTTAAGATATTTTTCAAGTGTTTTCACATTAATAATTTGATAATTTGACAGTAGTTTTTTGTCCATTTAGACTTATTTAGACTATATACTGAGTTATTTATTTATTTATTTAGTTAGGTCCAGTATTTAGAGGCTTCACTGTGTGTTATGTTCACTCACTTCTTACTTTTTAATACCTTTTATTGAACCTTTACTAATAAAAACTGCTGTGACTGGATTCAATCATTTAAAAATAATAAATAAAACATTTTTGACTCCATCTTCTTCGTTTGTCTTTGAGTTTCCGACTGAAAACATATACTCTTTACCTTTAAACCTTTATCGTCCAATATCAGTGCGATATAAATGGATAAGTCAATTCCAGTGTAAAGCTTTGAGTCTTGTACAAAAAAGTACCTCTGAGGCTAAAGTGAGAGTGACCTAGAATACTCTGTGTGGGTCAGAGCAGTGTCAGGATGAATCTGCTGATTTTAACAAACACAGAGTCATTAGAGGCTGTTATTAGAGACAAGGCTGTGTTTACAACATTAACACATTAATCCAGAGCCCAGACTGTCCCTGAACCTGTTTCTGTCACGTTACACAGAGTTTAACTCAGGACATCTTCAGGAACACTCACTGGCTCCGGAAATATCAAAGAGTAGGCAATAAAGACAAGTAAACTATAATTTACTTTATATTTGTTCTTCTAGTTGTGAAAAGGGTTAAAACCCAAATAGTTTATTGTAAAAACAGTCTTTCTGATCCATCTACTGTTTATTGTAAGGGATTGTAATAGATGAGAACCTCTATTCAGGAACAGAAAACCTTGTACAATCACATGCTCCAAAAAGGAGCGCTCCCATTGGTCGACACTTGTCACATGACGTTCCAGGAAGTTTAATAGCTGCAGATAAAGTGTATTTTCAGCTGAATATGTCTTTTAACAGAGAAACAGCTGAAAAAAGAAAAGCATCAACAGAGAAAAGGGAGACAACGTAAAACACAGATAAATACTGTCAATTCAATCACGTAATGTTTAACGAGGAGGAGATAATTGTCGTCCTGACGCTGAAGTCACAGCTAAGCTAACGCTAAACTCTAAACTTCAGTTTGGTCAAATGGATTAGTATTTTGTGGTTTTATTTTTTAATAAAAGAGAAGCAGGAGAGGTCTCTAGGCTGATTTTGTTGGAAAGTCTGAGACAGGGACAAAAAAAGAAAACCAGGGAGATGCTTTAAATAGACCATGAAGGCAGTCCACAAAGGTGTTTATTTATTTAACAGAAGTTGTGTGTACTCTACTCATAACATAAACCCTAATTAAGCAGAATTCGTGTATTTTTAGTGCGTTCTGACCTCGAACAGACGCAGGATGTTGGCGACCATGATGGACACGGAGCTGGCCGAGGCCCCGATCACCGCCACTACTCGCTCGGGTTTCCTGATCAGCGGCGGCTCTCCGTTCGAGCAGCGAATATCCGACGTGTCCTTCTGGATCAGCGCCTGGACGAAGGTGAGGGACTGCTCCAGGGCGTAGGTGTCTCTGGAGCAGGTGTCCAGGATGCGCGCCCCCAGAGTGATGTTGGGCAGCAGGTACGGGTCCTGGTTGATCTGGTCCAGCGCGTACAACATGGCCTCCATCCGGTGAATGCCCTTCTCCTTCTTGAGCTCGCCGCAGGGCAGACCGTGGGGCCCGCGGGCGTGGATGGGGAACAGGCCGCCCAGAGTGATGTCTCCGGGGAGTTTGATGGAGTGAGGGTGGAAGTGCTGGTGGGAGGAGCTCACGGGACGACCAATCAGAGCGGAGCACAGGGACAGGAAGAGGAGGCGGGGCCAGAGGCAGAGGAAACAGGAAGTGACAGATGACGTCATGGTGTCGTCGAATCAGAGCCGGGTTTTCATCCTGAAGCTGCACCTGACGAGACATTTAGGGTTTTAGTTGGATTTGAAATGGGTTTTAGGTGGATTTGAACAGGTTTTAGATTGATTTGAACGGGTTTGGATGGATTGGAAATGGTTGTAGTAGGATTTGAACATTTTAGTTGGATTTAAACAGGTTTTAGGTGGATTTGAACAGGTTTTAGGTGGATTTGAACAGGTTTTAGGTGGATTTGAACGGGTTTAAGTTGGATTAGAACAGGTTTTAGGTGGATTTGAACGGGTTTTAGGTGGATTTCAACAGGTTTTAGGTAGATTTGAATGGGTTTTAGGTGGATTTGAACAGGTTTTAGGTGGATTTGAACAGGTTTTAGGTGGATTTGAATGGGTTTAAGTTGACTTAGAACAGGTTTTAGGTTGATTTGAAGGGGTTTTGAATGGATTGGACAAGGTTCTAGTAGGATTTGGACATTTTAGTTGGATTTAAACAAGTTTCAGCTGAATTTGAATAGACTTTACAGGGACTTAAACAGCTTTTAGTTGGATTTGAACAGGTTTAAGTTAGATTCAAACATACAACAAACATACTTTAGTTGGATTTGAGTAGATTTTAGTTGGATTTGAACTGGTTTTAGGTGGATTTCAACTGGTATCTTGACCCATTTTTACCCAAATGTCACAGAAAAATCCTTAAATAAACAGAAAAATACTCAGCAGCATTACTTCCTTGTTGACATCAGAGTCGACCAATGGGAGCGCTCCTTTTTTCCTGAAGCGAGCTGTGATTGGACAAAGCTTGGTACTGACTAATAATAAGTTATAAAGCCTAGATCACAGATAAAGGTGATGTTTTTAGATTATTCCTTTTACAATAAACTGTTAGAGATGAAACAGTTCTTTTCTCTCACAAATAAAAAATAATAATCCAAAGTGTTATAATAAGACCCTGTTATTTTGCATCATGTTAAATGAATAATACACCAGTGTCCATGACTAAAAGAGGAAATCTAGGCAGATCTATAATTAATATTCATATATTTTTCCACTTTTGGCCCATTATGGAAAAAAGAACAGCCCTAGACTGACATTAAACTAAAGCAGTAAAATAAGTCTTTGTGATATTTACAGCTCATTGGAGTCCCTTCTGTTACATCTATTTAACTTTACTTATTCCCCACTTATTAATTATACAAAGATTAAAATGTTATGACCATGTTAATTCTAAAGGCTGCCCGTTATATAATATACAATGGACAAAGTATATAAATATATATAAAGCATACATTATAAATAAACTCTGACCTTTAAAAACATTGGGGCTTTGTTAATAAAAGCTCATATAAATCCATTGTATTTATTTATTTACCAGATTAAACTGTATTCATTAAATATCTTTGTCATTATAATAAAACACTGATACAAGAATAACCAGCTATAATCGTGTGTTTTGAGAAAAGACATCATTTTCGCTTTGATGAGTGACATTCAAACATCCAAAAGTACATTTTATGAGAAAAAAATGGAATTCGAAGATGAATAAGTATTATTTAAATGCATTTCAATCAATAAAAGCAGTGCATTTGGGTAAAATTAACGATTAAAACATTTCCTCGATTTAAACACATTTCCATTTAGATTATTTTCGTTCATAATCTTTGTTAATGACTATCATTTACTTAGTTTGGTCAGAAGCCCCTCACTCACCTCCACCTCCAGGTTCTCCCCGTCACTTCTGCCTCACTCACGCCGCCGAGGAGCGCTCTTCCCCGGCTTCACCTCCGTCGAGCCCCCGCTGTTTTCTCTCTGTCCTTCTCTCTGTAAACCTCTCTAAACCAGCTCCAAACTCAGATTTTTCCCCTCCTCTTACTCTCATCTCGTTTTTGACTCGATGATGAGAGAGCAGCGGGAGTCTGGCCACACAGCGCCATCTGCTGGTCACGTGGTTCCAGGTGAGACGCAGGTGATTTTAGAAATAAACAGTGAGTGAACAGAAGTGTGTTAATATTCATCTGTCGTAAACAAAATGCATAATTCAGAGCGGGAACATCTCCACCTCCTGCTCATTTTAAAGTCTGATTAAAGCCGCAGCAAACTTCACCAAACTTTTACTGGAACAAAAACTTTTATTACAGCGTGACATAAAAACTGGACTGCACAGTTTATGAAGAATAGGACCTGAAATAATCCACAGAAACGTGTTATTCTGGAGTCTCAACTAAAGAAACACTTTACTTTTGAACTAAATATTGATAAACAAATAACTATATTAAGAAGAGTTATGAAATATGTGTCTCTGGCAATTGTCTGAACCAGCCCTCAGCTTCAGAGATAGAAATGTGTTGTTTATGGCCCCAACACCAGCTTTAACAGGTTAAAAAATGACTAAATCCAGTTCAAATCCAACTAAAACCTGTTCAAGTCCAACTTATACCAGTATAAAACCAACTAAAACCTGTTCAGATCCAACTGAATCTGTCCTAATTCAACTAAAACCTTATGGAATAAAAATAAAATCTTTAGAGATTGAATTAAAATATAAAGATAAATACATGACTATATTATTTCTATTGGTGGCTATAACATGGAAACACAGAGATATACGTCTGTAATGTTTAATATTCTTTGGAAAATTTGTGTCGTAATTCTAACAGAACAGACAGACACTTAAATCAAGATCATTAAATATATATTTTTAAAAATGACAAATAAAAACTGACTTAAATAGTTTGAAATGTTTATTTACAAAAGCTTTACAATTTCTGTTTTTGGTTTAGACTGTTTTTTGATCCAGTTAGTCCTTGGTTTAAATCTGACTTAGTCCTGGTTTAGTCCTGGTTTAGACCTGGTTTAGTCCTGGTTTAGACCAAGTTCAGTCCTGGTTTAGTCCTGGTTTAGACCTAGTTCAGGTCTAGTTTAGTCCTGGTCTAGTCCTAGTCTAGACCAAGTTCAGTCCTGGTTTAGTCCTCGTTCAGGTCTAGTTTAGTCCTGGTCTAGTCCTAGTCTAGACCAAGTTCAGTCCTGGTTTAGTCCTGGTTTAGGTCTGGTTTAGACCTGGTTTAGTCCTGGTTTAGACCTGGTTTAGTCCTGGTTTAGTCCTGGTTTAGTCCTGGTTTAGACCTGGTTTAGTCCTGGTTTAGACCTGGTTTAGTCCTGGTTCAGTCCTGGTTTAGTCCTGGTTTAGTCCTGGTTTAGTCCTGGTTTAGACCTGGTTTAGTCCTGGTTTAGTCCTGGTTTAGTCCTGGTTTAGTCCTGGTTTAGACCTGGTTTAGTCCTGGTTTAGTCCTGGTTTAGTCCTGGTTTAGTCCTGGTTTAGTCCTGGTTTAGACCTGGTTTAGACCTGGTTTAGTCCTGGTTTAGACCTGGTTTAGTCCTGGTTTAGTCCTGGTTTAGTCCTGGTTCAGTCCTGGTTTAGTCTCCCATCCAGACTCTACTCCGTCTCTGATTGGTCTCTGATTCTCGCCCGTTTACAGTCCGTGCCCTCTGATTGGTCGTCGTCTCTGAAGCCCTCAGCGCTGACGCGGTATTGGACGGTGGTGGTCATGTGACTCGAGGACTTGAGGACCGTGGCCGTCCGTTTAAGCCCCTCCCACCGGAGCAGCAGCCTCAGGTTGGCGGCGTGACCCCAGCTCTCGCCCAGCGCCGGGACGAGCCGAGACTCCGCCCCCTGCTGCACCCGCGTCGTCATCTGATTGGTCATCACCACGGCGACGCTGCGGGAGGTCGCCGCGGAGACGAGCTGGTGGGCGGCGCCGTGGAGGAGGCGTGTCCTCAGGGGCGGGTCCTCGAAGTGGAGCCTGAAGGGGAAGGAGATGCTGTCGATGATCACCAGACGAACGTTAGGATGAAGAGAGAGGAACGAGGGCAGATGAGAAATCTGAGACAGGAGCTCCACCGAGTCCTCACACCGAACCTGAGGAGAACATTAGAGTTTAGACAGGTTTAGACGGGTCTGAACAGGTTTTAGATGGATTTATACAGGGTTTAGATGGATTTATACAGGGTTTAGGTGGATCTGAACAGGTTTAGGTGGATCTGAACAGGTTTAGGTGGATCTGAACAGGTTTAGACGGATCTGAATAGGTTTAGATGGATTTATACAGGGTTTAGATGGATCTGAACAGGTTTTAGATGGACTTATACAGGGTTTAGATGGCTCTGAACAGGTTTTAGATGGATTTATACACGGTTTAGGTGGATCTGAACAGGTTTTAGATGGATCTGAACAGGTTTTAGACGACTCTGAACAGGTTTAGACGGATCTGAACAGGTTTTAGATGGATTTATACAGGATTAGACAGATCTGAACAGGTTTTAGATGGATCTAAACAGGTTTAGACGGATCTGAACAGGTTTAGATGGCTCTGAACAGGTTTAGATGGATTTATACAGGGTTTAGGTGGATTTAAACAGGTTTTAAATGGATTTGGACAGGTTTTAGTACGATTTGAACAGGTTTTCGGAGGATTTGAACAGGTTTTAATTGGATGTGAACAATTTAACTTTAGTTGGATTTTATGTTTGTTCTTCTACGGTTCATTCACTCTCTCTTTTTATTATTTTATTAAACCTTTATTTAACCAAGTCCAAGAACCAAGTGAACCACACAAACCTGAGTTTGATTTAACTAAACTAAACTATCACAGCCTGAATTGTAAATGGATAAGCGACATGTGAACGCACCACGAACAGGTTTGAGAGGACGTTGTCCACGGTGAACGTCCTCATGGCGTCCCGCTGCTCGTCGTCCTCTGAGAGCAGTGAGCAGTGTCTGACGGCGGCTGCAGCCATCTCTGAGACTCTCTGAAGGAAGAAGGTCCCCTCGGTGTCGACGAACAGAGCCTGAGCCCCGAGACCCCCGAAGCACTCTGGGATCTGCACGTCCACCGCCAACTGCAGACTGAAGACCCCAGAGAGAACAGACACATGCACAGAGACCGAGACCAGACTTATAAACTAATAAAGACGGTAGACATTCACTGATCAAGAGATTCCAGAGAACAATCCTAATGTTTTTAATGTGGATTTAAACTGTTGACCATGTTTGGACTGGTTTAAAGTGGTTTTAGTAGGAATAAGCAGTCTATAAATTAATTTTGTTGTATCTTTACATTTTATTAATAAATTTGTACATGTTTTAGTTGTTTTAGTTGTACCTTTACGTGTTTTAAAACAGAATATAAGTTACACATGGATCTGGAGATGTATTAAATGGTTTTAGTTGAGTTTGGTTGGACTTCAGGACTCTTTAACAGGTTTGTTCCTCACCAGAGCTGTGTTTTCCCGATCCCTGGGACTCCACAGACCTCGGTGG
Organism: Rhyacichthys aspro; assembly: GCA_036850595.1. Taxonomy (NCBI): domain Eukaryota; kingdom Metazoa; phylum Chordata; class Actinopteri; order Gobiiformes; family Rhyacichthyidae; genus Rhyacichthys; species Rhyacichthys aspro. The sequence continues at coordinate 24,198,255 of CM072154.1, read as the reverse complement.
TCTTGCCCAGAGGTATCCCTCCGTCGAGCGCCTCGTCCAGCTCCGAGCAGAACGTCACGATGCTCTTCAGCTCTGCCTCTTTCTGCAGCAGCTCCAGAGCCGTCATTGAGACCGGGCCTCGCTGTGGAGCCACCAGCTCCAGGACTTCAGCCGCATCCTCCTCAGTCAACCCTGTCTCTGGAGAAAGATATTTACCAGACATTTGTTTTAGTTGATTTTTAACATGTTTTAGTTAGTTATCAACTCTTTTAAGTAAGATTGCATCAGGGATTTTTTAGATTTCAACAGGGTTTTAGTTGGACTTGAACAAGTTTTATTTGGATTTGACCAGGTTTTAGATAGATTTAAACAGGTTTTGCTGGGTTTGAACAGTATTGAACAGATCTGAAGAGGTCCTAAATGGATTTCAACAGGTTTCAGAAGTACTTGAACAGTTTTAGTTAAATTTCGACAGATTTTAGTTTAGTTTAAAGAGGTTTTACTAGTATTTGAACATGTTTTATTGCTTATTATTTAATTGTTAAGAGATAAACATAACTTTAATTGGACATAACACTTATTTTTTTCTTTTATTTATCAGCTTTATATTATTTTTGAGTAAAGATAGCTGTCAATATGTTTGTTATTACCACTATATTATGCACTAGTAATAATCCATAATTCTGATCTCTCTTCAGATAAATACCAATAACTAACACGTTAATAAACTCTTTGATTTGATGATGTGGTCCTAGATGGAGTCGGTGTCTTGCAGCGGTACCTGAGCTGAGCCGAGCCGCTGTGAGGTGCTGCAGGTCGGCGCTGCTCTGAAACCCTCCGCGGCTCAGTTTAGAGATGACCGCGGAGCTCAGAGCGAGGCTGGACACCGGCCTCTGCATCTCCGCTAACCTCTATCACCGATTATTCTGTTAAAAGACCTAAACATATGTTCAAATAATCCATTCATGGCGATAAAAGTCCTGTCAGGTTTCAAAACACCGCGCCATGACATGCCTTCCTCCCGCTATGCATTTCCTGTAGCTTTAGCCTACAGTTAGCTTTAGCTGACAACAATTTTACATCTTCTTTTTGAAACTTTAACTCTGCGTCTACATATTATACCCAATTTATTATAATCAAATCATTTTCAGATGTTTTAATGTGTGGTAAAGATAAAGATTTATTTATTCAGATATAGCTATAAAGAAACATTTCAAATCCTGGTTAGCTTTAGCCGATGGTTAGCTTCACTTTAGCAACAAAACGGAAGCCAACGAAGCATTTCAACGAAGCGCTTGTTTATGATTATTTTAACACTATTTCACGGTATACTCAATTTATTTTCAGGTTTTCATCTCTTTTATATCTTATTTTAATTGTATATTCAGTAAAAATGTTGTGATTTAGTCTGGTTTATTTGAAGCATAGCTGTAATTTTCCTTAAATCTTTTATTCTGAAGGGTAAATCGTGAAGGGTTGTTCGTCATTGAGAAGCGACTGTGTTTTCTCACGTGTGCAGCTCTGTGGACTTTTCTGGGGTTTATTCAAGACATTTCGATTAAAACAGGAGGTAAAACTTGTATTTAATCATTTTAAAGGAAAAATAAATACAAAAACAGTTGTTTGCGTCTTATAAAGAATGTATTTAAAGGTATGTCTTACAGAAACGATGTAATTTAGCCTACATCTTTGACTGTGGAGATGTTTTCTTATCAAAACCAATAGACTGCGGTCAAACCTCTAGGGCCAAAACTAAACTTAAAGGTAGTTCCACTCAAAAAACTCAACACATGCGTCAGAATAAAGTGCTATTGTATTTAACACTCCAGTGAAGGCACTGTATAACTACATTAAAACACCCCGTCTTATTCTCATGATTGTTTGGATGTTAACAGACAAAATGTCATATTTTTTCATTTAAAACAGGTTTAATTACATTTTTGAGCTGACTATGCAGAGATGGAGAGAAAAGAACAAGGAGTAGTAGTGGAATTTCTCACAGAAGAAAAAGACAATATGGAAAAATGTCAAGAGCAAAAAGAAGCTGAGGAACAACAAGATGATGATGAAGAGGAAGGAAACCAGGATTTGGATGAAGAGGATGATATAGAGGAACAAGATGGGCCTGAAGCAGAAAGCACAGCAGAAACAGAAGGAGATGCTGGAATAGAGTCAAAATCTCAACAAATAAAGCTGAAGTCTGGTGTAAAAACAGAGAAAAAGTGTGTTCCAGGGATCATTTATTTGGGCCACATTCCTCCCAGACTCCGGCCCAAACACCTGAGGAACCTGCTGTCGGTTTATGGAGAGATTGGACGCGTTTTCCTACAACCTGAAGGTACTTCCACCATTACTATCTGTTACTATTCATACAGTTTCAGTTTAAAGTGGTGGTGTCAAACTCAAAGTGCAGGGGGGCCGTAGTAATAAGAATCCTTTCAGGGGCCGACGATGGTGACATTTGAAAGCTTTTATTAAATTTTAAATTTCACATTATTTGAGTCTCACAAAAGTTACCGTTAACTTGTTTTGAGCAGGTTTTCGATGGATTTGAGCAGGTTTTCGATGGATTTGAGCAGGTTTTAGATGGATTTGAACAGGTTTTATTTAAAGATTTGAAAAGCTTTTTCAGACCAGAGATCTGTTTTTAAATATGTACTGTGCTCAAACTAAAAAATAACAAGACTCTACAATTGTCTCAGTACCACTAAACCAGTAGACGTTAGTCCCAAGAAATGACAAATACAATTAAACTTTTACTCTGCCAAAAGTAGGCATTCTAATATTGCAAATGATATAGTTATAACAATATTCAACATAGTTATCGCTTGTTTTTTTATGATATTGTGCAGCCATAGATCTGACCTGACCCTAAGCAGCACAAAACTATACTGACCCCAATATGAAGATTATTTGGACTCGGTTCATACATTTTCCATTCTCTGTGTTTCCAGACGGTTTGGTTCGTCAAAGGAAGAAGAAGACTGGTCTGAGGCGCTGTGACTTCACCGAAGGCTGGGTTGAGTTCAGAGACAAACGAGTGGCGAAGAAAGTGGCAGCGTCTCTTCACAACACTCCGATGGGAACCAGGAAGAGACAGAGGTTCGCCTCCGACCTGTGGTGCATCAAGGTGAGCACTTTATCACTCACCTCAGGTTTTCCACTGTGTTGTAGTGATCAACACACTGTTTTTGATTGTCTCTGATCTGATGTTGTCTTCAGTACCTGCACCGTTTCCAGTGGACTCACCTGAGCGAGCGTCTGGCCTACGAGCAGACCGTCCTCCAGCAGAGGCTCAGGACAGAAGTGTCTCAGGCCAAAAGAGAGACCAACTTCTACCTCAACAACGTGGATAAAGGAGAGAAGATGGAGCGACAGAGGAAGAAGAGGCAGAGGGACGGGCAGCAGGTACAACACAGCTCAGAATTATGAATCAATGCTGTTATTATTCAAGAAAAAAACACTTTCAGAACAGAATCATGATCATAAAAAGCAGAGAATATATACAGCAGTAACAGCAATTTCTTATGTGTTGCTCAGGACGAGGAAAAAACATGGGACTTCACTCAGCGTCAAACCGAAGAGGAGATCCAGAACCGGAAAAAGAAAAAGAAGACAGACTCTATTTCCCAGAAGCACCTGGACAAAGCCCGCCTCATTCAGCAGAAGAGCCAATCGAACGTCTCGCTGCTCGCCAAGATCTTCAACGCCAACAAATCACAATCAGACTGACTTTATACAGATGATGATAATTTTAACAGGAAGGAACGGCGCTAATTCCAGCCAATCATAGCCCAGTGTGAGGAGGAGGCGGGACTTAGAGACAATTGCGACAACTCTGATTGGTTGATGAGTGGCTAAACAAGTGGGAGAAAACTTTTTGGTCGCCTAGTCAAAGAAATGTACAGTTATTGAGGTGTACATTGACCACATGTTGATTTTTGTACTAATATAAAACTTGTTTGAATAAAAACAATAGTAAATAGAAATATGAAGCTTATTTGTTTTTAAATGATGTATTTGGAATAAAATAAGGGTTAAACAGCTTTATAATCATAGGGGTAGCTCTGTTGTAGAGTTGAGTCAGTGACATGTCTGAACCAGTCCTACTTTATAAAAAAAGAAAACAAAAAACATCAATGAATTCATAATTAATAAAATAAATGCAAAATAGAGCGTTTTTTATCTGTATACCTTGCCATTAAACAATTTATAAGGTAAATTATTAATACTTTTTTTTTTTTCAAAACTGTTTTTCAGACAAATAATACAAAGAGTAATAAAACAGTATGAGCTATTGTTTTTTTGTTTTTTTTTCCAGAACATAAGTTACACAAATGAAGACAGGTTGCTAAAGAATGAAGCTGTGGAACCAATTCTAAAGTGGAGAGCATCTTTATTCCAAATTTATCCCATTCAATATTTGTTAAAAAGGTTTTTCTGAAGTAAACAAAAGTGTGGGGAAACCGCGCCGTGACGTCACCGGCGGTGCGTTGAGGATTCCGTCATGACGCACAGGGGGCGGGGCTAAGCTCAGCGGCAACATGGCTGCAGATTACTGGGAGCCAGAGAGACCAGAACCACTGTCACACTGAACCGAGCCAAAGAACCCCGGGGCCGGACCGGGACCGACCCTCCCGGTGAGTGCTGCGGACCTCGGAGCCCCGGGTTCAGACGTGGACCCGGAGGCGGTGGTGTTCGAGCGGGATAACGGAGCTGGTGGAGGAGGTGGTGTTTGTGCGGAGCGGCGGCAGGTTCAGGGGCTATTTATAACCGAGCCGTGACACTCGCTGCGCCGCGGGAAGTAGACGGGCCCCGCGGTGACCGTTAGCCGTTAGCACTAACCGTTAACGGACAGGAGTTAGCCCACGCGCGGTGAGGTCAGTGTTAATGGAGTTAGCTGTTAGCGTTAGCATGTTAGCTGTCAAAAAATCACCCACAAAATCACCTACAAAACCGAGATGGAGCCGTAAAGACAAGGCTTCAGGTGTTCGCGGGTTTAAGAAAAAAAAGGAAAAATCTTATACTCGGTGTAAATAGTGTATTATTGGATTAAAAGCTTTCAGTAAATAGATAACTGATTAATTCATTAGCACTAATTTGCAAACGACCAGTGATGTCTTCTCTTGAAACTGTGATTATTACATACTCATATATAGCTTTAAATGTCGTGTGGCTGCCAATTATTGGTCGTTTGTTGTTGATAAACCATATATTTTAAATGATTTTTGAATTTAAAGTAATGTGACAGTTGTCCAAGTAACACTCTGTGAGCTGAAGCTGATAAAAATGGTGCAGTTCCTGCAAAGGGTTTGGGTTTTGTACAGTGATTCTTCCAGAATTGATTCAGTCTTACATAACACTTGTGCAGGAGGAGTTTTTGTTATTATTCTGTTTACAGTTTACAAAATGGTTGATGGGAATGGTTTTTGTTAGTCTGGCATCTGAGTTATGAAATAGTAGCTCATGAATACTAAAACAAAAAAAGACCATAAGATCATCTATTCTAGGATTTTAATAGCAGTGAGCTTTTTCCTGTCATATGCTCCGCTTCCAGTCCAAATAGGAAAGCTCACATTTGCTGTTGGTCTGTACAGATGGATTCCACTGGTCTAACGTTGAACTCAGAGCTAGGAGCCTGGGTTGATGTAGTGTATTTTGAGGAGGCAGATTTTTATTTGCAGGTTGTTGTCTTGTTGTGGAGGTTGGAAGTGTAACAGAAGGATTTTTTTGGCAGTTTTTAAAAGTTTAGAAGTTAGACGACTAAAAAGTAGCATATATTTCAGTAACTTACTGCTTTGTGTGTTTTTAACCAGTCACAGACATTTGTATTCAGTAAAAATTCAGTTGTAACTCTTTATCTTAAATGGGGCAGTTTTTATGAGTAATTGTGATTTAAATCTTGTCTGAGCTCAGTTTATTTTGCTCATGTTAGTACTGCCTCCTGAATATACAACTCACATCCACAGAGACTAATTCTTAAGAGAGAATTAAAAAAGGAGCAGTTTAATCCAGGTACGACCAGCTTGTACATTTATGATATTTGGATCGGAGCCGAGAGAAGGTCAATACCTGAATATTCTGTCTCTAGATTCAGTTTGGAACACAACCTGTGACAGTCTTTAATTTACATTGACCCAACAAATAAAATAGAATGCGTCCACTTTGAGCTTAAACTACAGTTTATTCACCTGTCTGTCTCTGCCCCAGGTGCTCTGTCCTGTATGTACTCACCTGTACTCACCTGTCTCTGTATATACTCACCTGTACTCACCTGTCTCTGTCTGTACTCACCTGTCTCTGTATATACTCATCTGTCCTGTATATACTCACCTGTACTCACCTGTTCTCACCTGTCTCTGCCCCAGGTGTGCTGGCTGCCCCTCCCCCCTCCTCGGCGCGGCCCCCCCTGCCCCCCCTCATGGAGAGGGTGAGGAAGATCAAGCGGCAGCTGTCACTCACTCTGGGGAGGGGCGGGGCCGGGGGCGGGACAGGGGGCGGAGACCGGACGCTGAGTGAGATCAACCAGGAAGTGACGTCACACAGCGACTCAGGTAAACACACCTTTACTGAACATAAAGATACAACACAAAAGAACCATGGATGTTTAGAGACAGGGCAAAAGGATCACAAAATGAAGTCTTCAGGCAAACCTATTATAACCAAGTTGAAAGAGAGGGAAAAGTGGAAAGAAAGAGTGAAAAAGAGAAGTCAGTGATGGGTCCAGCTGGTCCACAGGAACGATCACCACTGTTTGGTCTCAGTCCTGGGGGCCTCCAGCTCTTCTGGGTCAATGAGATTTAACATTCCACATAAATAGAAAGGTGCAAGTCCAAAGTAGGAGCCAGTGGACGGAGTGTGATGAGACTGTTCAAGTGTTTATTAGCAGCAGCAGTTTGGAGGTGACTGAGGGAAGACTGGTTTACATCAATCAGGTCACATTTCACTACAGTTTATAGAATAGTTGCATAGCTGGGTTTACTGTCAGTGAACGCACCACAGCTCCAGCTCTGAACTGTGTCCCTCACTGACTGCTTTGCTGTTGACTGACACTGAAACAGCTGTGGTCATCAAATAACCTGAATATATAAGACACGTATTAACCCAATAAGTCAAATCTGTGTCATTCTTCTTCTTTTAATAGCTGCAGTAGATGAAACATGAGACACTAGCCTTTTTTATCATAGGCCTAGTATTTGTGTTTTGTAGGTCAATATGTTCAACTAGTCTAATTATTGTCCAAAGCAGAGATCTTATTAGCACAGTAAATGGTAAGGATAATCTTTTATGTACTCACTGTAGAAGTAGAGAATGTGAGAGAAAAGTATTATTTTAGCCAATTATAGCTTTATGCTCACGTCCCACTTAAAAATTCAGTTTGACTCAGATCAGCTGGAGCTTTTTTGAGCACAACCTAAAATGTGTGGAATAAGAAACTAAGACGTTTCTAGCACAGGGGCACTTTCTCTTCTCTGTGAGTGGTTTTATGGGTTTCAAGTGTTGTGAATACTACAATATTTCATACAGAGTTTTGTCCAGGGCCAAAGTCAGGACATAAACTTACACTGTCTCTTTTAAAAACTGGATAAGGTACTACATCAAGTTGTCTTTGTTTTGTTTTGTCTTAAACTCTAAATGTAGTGGTATTTTGTCCAGTTGAACCTGATACATCCTTGAGTTGAAGCATGCTGCATGAATCCCTGTCAATAATCTGATTGGTTGTTTGGATCGACCGTTATGATTGGTCGCCTGTAAACTATATAACAATTTATTTTTCTTTTCTTTTTTTTTCTTCCAAATCAACCAATCATTGTCCTCCCTCACACCTTCCTTCCCCATGTCCCCGTCCCTGGTCCCGTCCCCGGTCCTGTCCCGGTCCCAGAGGTGGGCTCGATGAGGGGCTCCTCAGGTGTGAAGGTGCGAGGAGGGGGCGGAGCCAGTTCATCCTCAGGTGTGAAGGCGTCCTCAGGTGTGAAGGTTCAGGCTCTGCTGCAGTCGTACAGCAGCTCCCTGAGGAGACCACGAGGCCTGGGACGCAGCCTGAGCTCCTACCTCAACCACACCACACGACTCGGTACAAAATACTGGGCAAAAACCTCAACCACACCAAGAAAATAATCAAAAATATGAACGAAAACCTCAACCACACCAAGAAAATAATCAAAAATATCAACGAAAACCTCAACCACACCAAGAAAATAATCAAAAATATGAATGAAAACCTCAACCACACCAAGAAAATAATCAAAAATATGAACGAAAACCTCAACCACACCAAGAAAATAATCAAAAATATGAACGAAAACCTCAACCACACCAAGAAAATAATCAAAAATATGAACGAAAACCTCAAAGACACCAAGAAAATAATCAAAAATATGAACGAAAACCTAAACCACACCAAGAAAATAATCAAAAATATGAACGAAAACCTCAACCACACCAAGAAAATAATCAAAAATATGAATGAAAACCTCAACCACACCAAGAAAATAATCAAAAATATGAACGAAAACCTCAACCACACCAAGAAAATAATCAAAAATATGAATGAAAACCTCAACCACACGACTCGGTACAAAATACTGGAAATAAACAAAAATATGAACAAAAACCTCAAATACAAACACAACTCTGTACTGGAAAAGAGTAATATTAAATAAAGGTCAAATAAAAACAAAACAGTCAACAGTAGTGAATTTACTCAGAAGTGTCAATGTTTTATAAATTTAAGAGATATGGGAGAAAACTAAAGAATGAAACTGTAAGAACCTTAGAAATGTATCCAGTTTCTTATGTAATTGGACGTTATTTAAGAAATTCTCGAACCTAATCATCAGAATCAGTAACTGATTGTGTTGTTGGTTTAGAAATTGTGCACGAGGACGTGAAGATGAGCTCCGACGGAGAGAGCGACCCTGTCTCTTCTTCAGACGACGTCCAGAGTCCAGTCCGAGTCCGGCTCCGGAACAAGAAGATCTCCACCGAGGTTTCACTCATCGCTCCGTATTCACTCTCAGCACAAATACTGATCTAAAATCCATCACATCGGTTTGTTTCTGTGTGGTCCAGGACATAAACAAGCGCCTGTCTCTTCCGGCCGACATCCGTCTTCCCGATGGTTACCTGGAGAAGTTTAATATGATTGGCCCAGGGCTTTTCGATCAGCCAATCAGCAGGCGGCTCCGCAGAGTCTCACTGGTACACATCTGTCTCTTTATCGTCTTTTACAATATTAACTCCATTTCAGGTGAATATCACTGTATTTTTGGATGTTTGTCTTCAGTCAGAGATTGGTTTTGGGAAACTGGAGACGTACGTTAAACTGGACAAACTGGGAGAGGTAAGAACCAGGCTCATTCTTCTCTTTAATAGATCCTGCTCTTGTTAAATATCTCTGTCTACCTTCAGGGAACCTATGCCACTGTGTACAAAGGACGGAGTAAACTCACTGAGAACCTTGTGGCTTTGAAGGAAATCCGCCTGGAGCACGAAGAAGGAGCTCCCTGCACTGCAATCAGAGAAGGTACTGCCGGGAAAATACAGTCCTAAAGTAAACGATGTACAGACTTCTAATAGTATTATCACATCTCATTGGCTCATACTAGTCACGTTGAACTATTAATAACTGTCCTTACTTTTTAATTAAGTTTGGTTGAATCACTTGGATGAAGGATTGTCATGTCACTTTTTATTTTTATTTCACTGTGAAGTTATTTCTCCTCTTTTCTTTTTTCAGTGTCTCTTCTGAAGGATCTAAAACACGCCAACATCGTCACGCTCCACGACATCATCCACACTCAGAAATCACTCACTCTGGTCTTTGAGTATCTGGTGGGTCATCACAAATCAAAAAATAAAGACTCTAGAACAAATTAAATGAATTAGGCTTTTAACCCCAGACTTTCATTTATTCATACGAGTGCTGCCAGAATCAGAAAAACAGGGAAGAAGCAAAATGACCTTAGATGGATTTGAACTGGTTTTAGTTGGATTTGAACAGGTTTTAGATGGATTTGAACTGGTTTTAGATGGATTTGAACAGGTTTTAGATGGATTTGAACAGGTTTTAGATGGATTTGAACAGGTTTTAGATGGACTTCAACTGGTTTTAGATGGATTAGAACTGGTTTTAGATGGATTTGAACAGGTTTTAGCTGGATTTGAACTGGTTTTAGATGGATTTGAAGAGGTTTTAGATGGATTTGAACTGGTTTTAGATGGATTTGAACTGGTTTTAGATGGATTTGAACAGGTTTTAGCTGGATTAGAATTGGTTTTAGATGGATTTGAACAGGTTTTAGATGGACTTCAACTGGTTTAAGATGGATTTGAACAGGTTTTAGATGGATTTGAACAGGTTTTAGATGGATTTGAACTGGTTTTAGATGGATTTGAACAGGTTTTAGATGGACTTCAACTGGTTTAAGATGGATTTGAACAGGTTTTAGATGGACTTCAACTGGTTTAAGATGGATTTGATCAGGTTTTACCAGGGTTTTGAATAAGATTAACTTTATTTGTTCATGAAAGACAGTTTTTGCTACAAAGATATATATAATCTGTTCAAATCCAAATAAAACCTGTTCAAATCCAACTAAACCCAGTTTCCATAAAAGGAGGAAATGAATGTTAAACACAACTTTTGTAAAACCTTTTGTGACAGATGTGTTTGTTTTCAGGACAAAGACCTGAAGCAGTATCTGGACGACTGTGGGAACTCCATTCATGTTCACAACGTCAAAGTGAGACCCCTTTTGTAGTTTCTAGTTTTACAGAACGCTCTTAAACAGGTTTGACAGATGTTACATTAGAGGTTTTCTCATTTTGTTTGTTCTGATTAAAAATGACAAAAGGTTTGATCAAAAGAGGAATTTGTTGCATTCCCTTTTTGTCAGTGCAGTGGTTTTGACTGAAATCCTCTTTGAAAATAACAAAACTAGACGTCATTTTACAAAGACTAACCTCAGCTTGACTTCAGCTCTGATCAGTTTTAGTCTTTTAAGTTTGTCTTTAATGGTGTTGTTCCACAGAGACTGATCTAAACCTGTTTTGTCAGTCTGAAAGTGTGGATTAAAGCCCCGTTTATTCTCTCTGCAGCTGTTTCTGTTCCAGCTGCTGCGAGGTCTGTCCTACTGTCATCGCAGAAAAGTCCTGCACCGAGATCTGAAACCACAAAACCTGCTCATCAACGAGAGAGGGGAGCTCAAACTCGCAGACTTCGGTGAGGCACACTCTGAATGTGAACACGAGATTGAAATAACGTCATTTTTAACACAGTCTCTTTGTGTTTTCAGGTTTGGCTCGAGCGAAGTCTATCCCCACGAAGACCTACTCTAACGAAGTGGTGACGCTGTGGTACAGACCTCCTGATATTCTGTTAGGAAGCACTGACTACTCCACTCACATCGACATGTGGTCAGTACGGGTTCATTTCACACAAACGATCGTTGATAATACTTCCTAGTTGGTGAAAACAGTCTTTCTGATCCATCTCCTGTTTATTGTAAGGGATTGTAAAAAAGGAGCGCTCCCATTGGTCGACACTTGTCACATGACGTTCCAGGAAGTTTAATAGCTGCAGATAAAGTGTATTTTCAGCTGAATATGTCTTTTAACAGAGAAACAGCTGAAAAAAGAAAAGCATCAACAGAGAAAAGGGAGGCAACGTAAAACACAGATAAATACTGTTAATTCAATCACGTAATGTTTAACGAGGAGGAGATAATTGTCGTCACAGCTAAGCTAACGCTAAACTCTAAACTTCAGTTTGGTCAAATGGATTAGTATTTTGTTGTTTTATTTTTTAATAAAAGAGAAGCAGGAGGAGAGTGGAGTCTGAGACAGGGACAAGAAAAGAACTGGAGCTTTAATGTCGTGAAATTAAATCCTTCAGCGTACATTGAGATGCCACTGAATTACTTTTTACTGGGCACTATATAAATAAAGATGGACCTGATTGCACTCTCTTCATACAGACTTAAACTGCCCTTTGTTCTCAACCCTCATATGGTTTTCCCTGAGTCAGAAACATAATTTATTACCAAATTTAACAATCAAGTTGTCCTTTTTTGATGATGAACACAACCTGTTCATATATTTAAGTTTAAGTGCTATAGAAAGAAATCTTTAAGATTTTTCAACACTTGGTCAGAGGGGCATGATATTGTCGTTGTAGTTGTTAATATTAGCAGATTTGTCAAACCAAATCAGTTTTCACCATTTAATTAAATGTGAAATGTAAAATATTACCAATAGTGTATCCTCCATTTATTTAACTTTATTGTAACTTGTTCTAAATCGTTAAATTTTATACTTCATTCCAGAAAAGGACCTGATTTATATATTTTTGTTCCATTGTCAGCTACATTTAAAAACCCTGTGTTTAAATCAGTGTATTCTAGCCTCAAGCAGTGGCCCTGGTTATGATCTGTTTGTTGAATGTTTTTTAGGGGAGTGGGGTGTATATTTTATGAGATGGCCACAGGTCGACCTCTGTTTCCAGGCTCCACGGTCGAAGAGGAGCTGCACTTCATTTTCAAACTACTGGGTAAGAACCACAGCAAACGTAATAACTCCTGAGCTCTGACGCCTCGTTTCCACCGGAGCAGCAGGACATGGGTCTGTTTCCATGAACAAAAATAACAAAAAGGGTCTGAAGTGTCTCCAGAAAGTGTAGAAGGTAATCCTCACCCGAGAAAACAGAAAGAGAATTCAAAAACATAATGGAGGTGTTATGTTTAGATACAATAGGGCCTTATGGCTCTTACTTTGTGAATAAAAAAACACAATAATCTCTCAAGTCTGCTTCAAATATGAATCAGTCTGCTGTTAGAAACTAAAAAATGTCAAAAACAAACCAGAAAATGTGAATCCTGAACAGATTATGGTTAAAGTGCAGCTCGACTCATTCTTTGTGATGAACCACAGTTGCATCACACCACAGCCATGTTTTTACCTGGAGCTCAGCTGGTGCATCATGGGAAATGGAGTCTGAATCAGAAAATCACTGTTTAGCTTAAAATCCACTGCTTTTAAGACCAAAAACCTGTTCAGATCCAACTAAAACATGTTCAGATCCATCTAAAACCTGTTCAGATCCATCGAAAACCTGTTCAGATCCATCTAAAACGTGTTCAGATCCATCTAAAACCTGTTCAGATCCATCGAAAACCTGTTCAGATCCATCTAAAACCTGTTGAAATCCAAATCAAATCCCGATATTTCTTTTATTTGGTTCTGGTTCTGATTCTGTGGGTCTGGTTCAACCTGGTCCAGAGCAGACCTCTTTTAGACTAAGTGCTCTTTCTTTTGGACTCTACGGTTCTGACTTTAACCCAGATCCATTTAAAACCTGGTCTTGAGGTTTACCTGGACTTAAACGGATCTGGTTCTGGTTTTCTTTTTATTTCAACAAACGATGTACTTCATATAGAAACATGTTTGCTGCTCTTGACGTCAGACCCGTTCTGTACTGCTCCAGGGTAAATTCAAGTACTTCTAATATATTTATAGAAATAATAGTAATAATAGTAGTTGTCAGCTGGCGGCCATTTTGACAGAATTATTGATCATTTTCTGTTTGTTTTTGTGCAGGAACGCCCACAGAGCAGAGCTGGCCTGGGATCAGTGCTAACGAGGAGTTCGTGGCCTATAATTATCCTCAGTACAGAGGCGAGAGACTGAGCAACCACACGCCCAGGTTCAACACAAACCCACGTTTCTGCTCCAAACAGAGGCCATTATAAAAGATGAATACTTCTTAGACTTCTCACATTCATCCTTTGTTCGTCTCTTTCTCTTTTGTCCAGACTCAGCAGTGAAGGAGTGGAGCTTCTGTCCAGATTCCTGCAGGTCAGTGAACGCCTCGTGATAGCTTTATTTAAACATTTCTCGGCTGATTTTTAACCGGTGCGTTGTATTTTTGTGTGGTGCGTGGGTGTAGTTCGAGGGGAAGAAGCGTGTCTCTGCGGACGAGGCCATGAGTCAGCCCTACTTCAGCGCTCTGGGAAAGAAAGTACTCACGCTTCCCGACAGTACGCTCCCTTTCACTTTATAGAAACAGTACATAGTGTTAAATGTTACACAAACGTCCCGGGAGTTTATCAGTTTGGCGTAAGGTGAAACACTTCTTCTGAATTCTTGTTTCAGCGACGTCCATCTTCAGTTTACCAGAAATCACGTTGGAAAAGGAGTTGATACGACCGCCAGCTTCAGTGGATCCAGGTACAACAGAACTGTACATAAATAATAAAATAATAATAATAAACGACTAATGTGTAGAATATTATCAAAGAAATAGTATAAGTCACCTCTAGAGCTGGAGAATAAGAATCAATCAAACGACCAACAGAAAGGTCTCTGTCATGCTTTTATTTGGTCTGAATGGAGGTCTCTCTCTGACAGTTTACTTTATGTTATTGAATATCCCGTTTTTTTAAGTGAACCTATATTTAAAAGAACCAAAAGAAGTGTGACCCAATTACTTGGTCTGTTTTAATGTCATTTTTTAAATAAACTGCTTGGTCTTTGTGTTGTTTTGGCCTTTTTTAGCTTATTTTTATTCCCATTTCATGACATTTTTACACAGAGGGAATATAATAGTTTTGAGTTTGACTGAAATACATTATCAGAGTGAACAGAACCCCTCTTATTCTGCAGCAGACACAAGTAACACATTCAGGATTAATATGAATAACAGCTTTATTGTGTATGTATCTCTCCAGTGAGTCAGATAAGTCCATCTCAGAGGCGGAGTCTTCTCTTCTGACGTCATCAAAACGAGACCTGGACAAACAAAGGGAAGTGGATTTACAGGGTTTCCACAAAGGCAGCGAATGACTCTTCTTTTTCTCTTTTTGTTTGAACGAAGCCGGAGCTGGAGCCGTAATCTACGATCGTTATGGTTTTGATGTGAATCATTTACTGTTTACTTCGATCGAACTGCGTTTGGAGGCAATAACGAAACACGCAGCAACAACCATCTGCAAAACGGGACATGTTTTCGAGTAAAATAAAGTGAGAGTTTCACCAGGAGCCAATGAAACCTGAGGCAGACGTCTTCCATGTTCACAAATGCTGATGAAAAATCCTGGAAAACACCGGAAACAACCTGGAAATATCTGGATTCTCAAGGCTACGTTCACATTAATACAGTTTGGTTTTAAAACTAAACAGAGTCCTTTGGAAAAGCAATAATTTTTACTTCAAAAACACACACAATTGCAGTTTTTATGCATACATTTCCTCTCATTTCAGCCACAGCAGAATAATGTGATTCATAGTCAGACTGTTGCTTATTTTGTTCCTTATTTTGACTAAAATCACGCTCCAGAGCTGGAAGGTAAATGAGAAAAAACACAAAGAAGAAAAAAACAACCACTAATTTTACTCCAGAGCCTCAATAAAAATGTAAAATGAGGCAAAATCCAATGTGGAAATAATCCTACATTTATCATGTTTAAAAGGTACTTTACAAACAGTTGTGGAGGAAAGACTGCCGTTATTTGTGCAAAGATGAGGCATAGGTAAATTTGTAACGATACAACAATAATTGGAAAAAAAAACAACTAACAAATGATGCTTAATCAACACAAATACAGCTTATTGGAATCTAAACTGTCTCATTTATGGAGCTATATCCAAGATTATCTCCAAATCCCTCGAGTCTGATTTACTTATCCTGGAAAAAAGACTTTATTTCCAACTTTTAAACTAGTAACTGGTCAATTATAAAGCAGTTTTCTTTTGTTTAAGGTGCGTTTACTTCTTCTCTTTCTCCAAACTCTCAGCTCTGACACAAATCCTCTTTTAAAAACAGAAGACTCCACACTTTTGGCTAAAATAATGAAAACAAGGCGCTATTTTGAAAAGTTCTTCATTATTGGAGGTGTTATTAAACCCTCTGCGTTTAATTATTCATCTAAGTTAGAGTCTCATAATCATTTAATGTAGAGCTAAATAAAGTAAACACTGTGAAAAGGTTTTAAAGTGGACTGTATTAATGTGGACGCAGCCTCAGCTTGGATTGGACCTGCGTCTTCAATCACTGACCACACTTTCTCAAACGGATATCACCTGAACTCAAACGACAGAGACTCTGGAGTTATTTAACGAAGAGAAGAAGCCATAGACTGTTCTGGTGCACGTCTCACACTGGCTCTATTTACACTTATATTTACAAGAACTCTGCAGAAAACTACTCCACTGTATTTATTTTATATTCGAAGGACAATAACACAAGGCGTAGTTTTCAAATGAATGTATTTAGTTTTATTTTTCATTTTTAGTGAAGCATTTGTTGGAGGTTTTTCTGTTTTTCTGATGCAATTAGACGGATCCGTACGACTCCTTCCAAATCCAACACTCGTAGTAGTTTAGACGTTACAGATGGTGCACAATAAGACTGGAAACATAAAGAGTGAGCTGCCAATAAGACACAGAATCCATATTCATTTCATCCAAGTAAAATCATGGATGTGTTGTGAAGATAATATAATGACAATATAACATAGAAAATGGCAAAATTATTAAATATTGCACTGTTTTTGCTTTTTTTTTTATGTCATGAAGGTCCTAAACCAATCATTTGAAACTTGAAACTTTTTGAGGCAGGTCTAAAGTGAAATTTACAAAAACCTAAATACAACCCAATTCTGATCAACCTCTGCCCTTCTTTAAAATATTTTTAAAACATAAACAACAGGAACAATGTCGTGGACTTTGTTGATTTATGCAAATTAGCCTGAAAAAAAACCCTGACAAAGAGGAACTTAAAGGCAACAAAACTGCTTTATTTTCACTCTGAGGGTAAGAACTGCTGCTGATGAGTTCATGTTGTGGTTTTGTGTCGACATTGAGCCAAAAAAAAGAAAATTTGCGATATTCATTATAAAATTGGTGGAAAAAACTGATTTTAAAAAATTTTAATCATAAATCTTCTGAAAAATGGAGGGAAAAAAAGTAATGGATATTATTTTTCTGTTATTTATTTAAGTTTTTTTTTTTTGCCATATCACCCAGCCCTATTTAACCTATTTTACCTTGAAGTCCTCTGAGATAAACTCTTTTTTTTTTTTTGAGATAAACATGGCCAAAAGCTAATTAAAATTAACAGTGGTGTAAAAGCCAAAAAAGAAACTCAACATAACTCATAAAAACATTAAAATCCAGTTTAAGGAGAATAGTTGTCTTTCTGGCAGTTCACATTTGAGACATTCTCTTATTTTTTCTAGAAAATGTCAAACAAATGAATGAGTGTAAGTATCTCAGAGTGTATTATATCTATAAATGTGCACTGCCTCTGTTTAATGACTGTTTTTGGACACAACATCGAACACGTGTGATTTCTGTTGGATTTACACACATCGTTCTGATTCAAACCCTTTTGTAAAAACCGGATCAGGTCCAGTCCCTTTTTTCAGGTTAAATTCTCTCCGATTTCTTTGTTTTTCTAACGTTTGCTGTTGTCGCTGATGTGAAGTTTAATCTCTGGAGGAATAATATTAGCAATAGAAGACGACAATAACAAAGTGACTATTTAAAAACTGTAGACTCGGGCTGAACCGAGGCATTTATCTGCTGTGAACGGGGTATTTTTACGTAAACACTTTTGTTTTTGGAGACAGTAAATGGAGAAGTAGCTGTGCAATTTATATATGGGAAGAAATAGTTGGGAAAGTCTGGATTTTGAAGCAATAGTTTGGGATTTGGTCAGTTTTATGTGCTTCTTGTGGTTAGTCTCGTAGCTCCAGTGGATCCTCAGTAAATTCAGACAAAAACGCTTTAATTTAGCGTGTTTTTTTTATTGTGTGACTCTTAGAAATGAAGATTAATAAGAATAGAGTTGAAAATAAAAGACTGTATTAGATAGAGCACTAATATACAGTATAGGTGTGCTGTATTCTTAGTTTACTTTGATTATTTGTAGATTTTGATTTGACAAAGCAGCACAAATAA
Source organism: Rhyacichthys aspro (assembly GCA_036850595.1). NCBI lineage: Eukaryota > Metazoa > Chordata > Actinopteri > Gobiiformes > Rhyacichthyidae > Rhyacichthys > Rhyacichthys aspro. Next base: position 24,180,318 of record CM072154.1, on the reverse strand, counting down.
GTTTTTACTGAGAGTTTCATTTAGAGATTATCCACAAAAACATTAAACCTGAACTCAATCCTAAACTATGGCTTTAAATAGCTTCTATTGTTCAGTGTTTATCTATTTAAAATTCAAAGTATTTAAAAGTGCATGAAGGAAGGTTTTGTGAATGAGAGACATTAGGGCGACTGTTGAATGTACGTTCATGTGGTCAGTAGACGGTTAAATGTACAGTTATTATTCTAATAATTATTAATCTTGAGAACTTGAGATTGTGTTTGAGTTCATCAGCTGCACGCCGCAGTGTCGTGTCGTTTTATCAGAGCTGCTGGAAAACATTTAGATCCAACTGTTAACGGCCTGTGCTTTCGTAAAACGCTCTTATTATCGACGTCAAAACCAAAGTTAACCGCAATATACCGCGATGCATGATGGGATTCTTCCAGATAATACCGTTTTTTCTTCCACTCGCCGAGAGAAGCACTGCGACGTATCGCGCGATAAGAGCTGTCCAAGTATGAACCCACAGGACGTAGATACTGTTTATGGTGTATAATTATGTTTACTAAATGTATTCTCAGATATTTACAGTGTACAAATATATACATTAAATCTTTATTTATTATCAGACGCCTCTGTGTTTTCTTCTTGTTTGCATTTGTTAGTGTCTTTGGAAAATAACAAACTAATAATGTTTATATATGGCTCTGCAAATATTAACTCTTTATTCTATATTTATTTATTTAAACCGCTGTAGTTTATCTGTGTTTTACGTTGTCTCCCTTTTCTCTGTTGATGCTTTTCTTTTTTCAGCTGTTTCTCTGTTAAAAGACATATTCAGCTGAAAATACACTTTATCTGCAGCTATTAAACTTCCTGGAACGTCATGTGACAAGTGTCGACCAATGGGAGCGCTCCAATGTTTTCTGTTCCTGAATAGAGCTTCTCATCTATTACAATCCCTCAGAATAAACACTACAGACTGTTTTTGGTCTTATTGACAAAAGTTAGGAAGATGAGAAGATCTTAAAGCTGGTGACTTTTCAAAATAAGTGCTTCAGACATTTAAAGGTGTGACAATTTACCACGATGCAAACAATTAATGCACAAAATCCACTTTAGCCAAACTAGGGCTATGTTTCTGTGACATTTTTACAGAAATCATCACAACAATGAAAACAAGGCTGAATGTAAAGTAACTGCATATTTTATTGTGTTAATCCAAAACAATCTGACACGACGTTTCACAAAGACCTCTGGGAGTTTGTACAGTGCACCGCCACTTCGACCTTTCACCTTTAACCCATCTCTTCCGTTATATTTACACCTTTACGTTTCCCTAAATCTCACTCACTCAGTCAGTCACTCGTTCATTCACAGGAAGTGTTTTCAGCAGAACGTACAGAACGACACGGATGAACCTCAAATCCACAAGAGTTCAGCTTATCTTTGCACATAAATACACAGAAAGAAGAAGAAGAAGAAGAGTCTACGTTGTGCTTTCGCTCACTCGCTCTCTCGTCGCCAATGCAGCACTTTCTAACATTGGACATGCAGTAAAAACAAGAGTTTAAAGGAGAGACTCTGTCAGCACCGTCTTAGAATCTCATTAAGTTAATTAATTAATCATATTATCAACAAATCAAACAGCAGCAGGGAATTCATCTTGTGTTTTTTTTACTTAAATTGTCTGATTTTGGGTCATGTCTTATTTATAACCAATTTTTTTATTTGTTTTTTTCCCCAGAGACAGATTTTCAAATTGAGGATAAACTAGTTTCTACAGAAAACCAGAAAACTCTAATAAAATTGAGCTTTTTTCAGACAAACCCAACTTATCGAACAGTTTAAACAAAAGAAAACGTTAAGAGACATTTCCTGGTCCCCTCCTAAAACTTCCTGAATGTATTTTTACCTCCACTTTCTCATAACACTCAGAATAAAACACGTAAAAGGTAGAAAACGTAACTTAAAATGTCCTAATTTTAGTGTAATTTAGACATTTTCGACACAGATCTGGAATAAACTGGACAATGTCATAAAAAAGTCTTCATTTTTACTTGTTTTTAAAGGAACTTTTGTCAAAATATGCCTCATTATTCAACAATATCTTCAACATCATCATCTTGTAGCTTTTGCCAAATTGTTGTTTTAAAAAGAGTCGGAAAGATCAGTCTCTTTTATTTTATTATTTTCATGTTTTGTATTTTTCTTGTTGTTTTGGCCCCAATTATTTCAGATTGAATTCATTTCTGAGGGCGTCCTATTTCATAAAAGTCTGATGGAAAAGCTTTTGTGAATAAACTGAACTAAATAGAGTTAAATAAACATAAACAATTGTGTGTGATTTATATAAAGAATAACAGAAATGGCAGAAGTATTGTGATAATACTTCCACATCTCCATCTCTGGATTTTGTTTCTTTCTTTCTTTCTTTTGGAGCATTTTGAACAAATATTGAGGCTGTGTTGGAAAATTAAGATTTAAAATCAACCAGAACTGCAACATTTCAAAGGGTTATGGATAAAATCAGGTAATTTGAGGCAAAACACACCAATAAATCTATGTACAACAGAGTTTTTAACCAAGAACTAAAGCTTTTCATTGAATATAAATCAAATAAATGAAGTTAGCATTTGTTGAACTCACTGCTGCTGTTATTTTTTCATAAATATGTTGATAATCTTCGTTTTTTTCAGAGTTTTAAGACCAAACTCGTTCACAATGATATCAGGTAGTATTAAATTCTCATAAACATCTTAAATATTGCATATATTTTTTCAAATCGGTGCCAAAATCCAGAGTTTCCCCTTCTTTTTTTTTTTTTTTTTTTTCACGCTCCACTTGTTTCAAAGAGTTAATTACACCTCTGTTATAAAGAAAGTATATAAATAACGACAACAATGATTTATTACATCTAAAATCCAAGCTTTAGTTTGAGCTGCTGATTCACGCAGCAGCTCAAACTAAAGACGAAACATCCATAAATCCCACAGTTCTCGTGTTTATTTTACATTTCCAGTTCGTAAAAGTGGATAGAACATGATTCATGAACCACACAGGACACAAAGTGGACACTAGGGGGCACACCACGACAAAAGGGGTTATTTTACAGAGAATACACGAAGAAGAAGGAAGACTGTGTTTAAACTGTAGAAGAAGAGCAGCAAATATCTGTAACATTAGGAACAGTGTCGAGTGGAAGGGTTTTTTTTGGTGGAAAACAATAGCCGTGTTTCCGTAAATGTAGAAGGACGAGCAGCAAAATCAAATCATGATACAGTACTGTGATAATTTGTGATATTTTTGCGCTGGAGCCGGTTGAATCTGCACAAATCAGATCACAACATCCGGATTTTCAAAGTAACACAAAAATATCTGGACTAATTGTCTTCGTTTTAATGTTTTTAAACACGATTACGGATTAAACGACATAAAAATCAGCAAAAACAAAGCTTTTTTGTGCCAAATGTAACGTAAATAAAAACCTGTGAAATGTTACTGTGAACGATCTCAAACTAAACTTGTTTTCTGCTCTGGATTAAACTGAGACTGGTTTTGAGCTTGTTTCTGGAGCACATTCATTAAATCTGAATAAATAATCACCTTTAGCTGAGTATATTTTTGTCTTGAACTCAGTGGATGTGACTAGAGTCATTTTCACATTTTCCTTTGTACCACTGCTGTATATCTATATTTTTGCGTGAAAAATAAACTAAAATGGTGGTTGTCTTTTACAAACGAGTGACATTTCTGTGGAAACACGGCTGTTGTGAAATGCTTTTAGTGAGTAGCACCTCTCTTTACTTTTGTCTGTTTTTGCATATATGACATTTTCACAGAGAAACATATGCAGCGACAGAAGGAGCAGAATCCCATTAGTTTCCACTTTAAAAACCTGGTCTTATAAATATCATGCTAATATATATAGAGACTGTATACATCGCCCCGAATCATGGGAGTCGTACCGGATCCACCTTTAATTAAACCGTGTTTTTAAATAGCTTCTGCTCAAAAAACGCAGCGTCCTCGGCCAAAAGCAATAAATATTCAGTTTTAGATTCAAAAGATTTGACAGAACTGATGCAGACACGGCTGGAGATCGGAAAGTTGAAGCATTTACATCAACACTTTGAGATTTCAGATTAACACGTGATTTTTTTAAGTAAATGCTGGGATACACCTTCCAAATGTAGAAAAACATTCATTTTTTGTGGTAAAGTTACGTTTGGACTGTATTATCCTATAATCCTATATATAAAGATGGACAGAGGTCATTGTTGTGGCGCCCCCTTGAGGATGGCTGCTAAACTGTACTTTTTTTTCTTCTAAAAAAACAAAAACAAACATATTAAACATGTCTGAGTGGCCGTGGTCCAATAAAGATTGTGATAAATCTGGTTAAATTCTGGTAGCAAATCCCTTATTAATAAAGGAACTAAAATAATCGACAAAAATAAAACACATACAAATAAATCTCCCAAAAACGTAACTTTGCACTTATAATATAAACCCTCAAAATCATTCAAATATGTTTCCTCAAAGACATTTTAATGGTTTCAGATGTAGAATATAATCTTAATCATTGATGCAGCCTCGATCTAATTGTATATTTGCTTGTTTATTTTGTTTTTTTTGTAAGACTGGACTCAGTTTTGGTTAAAACCGTTCGCCTTTTGACCTATTTTTTGTCAAATAAATGTATTTTTTTGCCTATTTAAGTCTCCACCGGAACAAAAACTGTGCTAGTTATTGTCAAAACCCTTAAAACTTTATTGGCGCGTAACAGTTTAACAAAGAAAATAAAAATTAACTATAAATAAAAATAAAGAATAGAAAAATTGGGCGAGAGCAGTATAAGATGACTCTTTTAATATTTTTATGAATGGACCATGAGATTGGAATAAAGTATTTTTAAAAACCAGGAAATGTGATTTTTTTGGTGTAATTATTATTATTATGACCCAATAAATCTGTCAGCTTTTATTTTATAACCTCTTTGGTGACATTTCGATCCAAGATGGCCGACTTCCTGTTTCCTGTTTCCTGTTTCCTGTACTACATTGAGTAAGCTTTTCAAATTCAATAAAAAACAAGCAGCGAGTAATTCCCCTGAACGTTAGGGGGCGCTATTGTCTGTCCATCTTCATATATTCACTTTTAATCCACTTTAAAACAATAAAAAGGCTGGAGTCTGAATTATAACACGTTAAATGAGTCCAACCTCGTGTCTGTTTAAAACCTCTTTGTTTTAAATCCTCTTTTCGCTCCGTTTTTTCTGTAAACGTCAGATTCGTCTCTTTCTCCGACTCTTCTCCGTCAGTCTTTAGTGGTTCAAACCAAAACCAGTTTGAATGTGCCTCTGGTTTGTTTCTGAAACATGCTCAAAGCCGAGGAAAGTGAGTGAAATCCAAAGGAAGCTGGTCTTGTTCCGAGTGTCCACAGTTTGGTTTTTTCCAGGCGTCATGCTCGTGTTATTGCATAAAAATAGACTTGAATTTCCAGTTTTAGTTTCTCCATTTCCACCAAAAACAGTTTAAAAGCCAGTTTGGAGCTGGTTATACGTCGTCTAATTTAAATCACTTAACCTTTTTCTTATGTTTTCTTATAAAAACAAAGAAAGCAGGTTCTTGATACAAAAATATAAAAGAAAGTGGTTGAAGAAGGATAAAAATTGAAGCAGAACAGAGACAGTTTATGAGGCTTACTCTGATTACACTTTTCCACCAACTCTTTTGACTTTTTCTACAAAGAATCTCTGTGGATTTGAGATGGATTCAGAAGGAAATGGAAACGGACGCAGAATAAACCGCCTCTCGATGCAACTGGACAACATTGGGCTCCACACCTTTAACACTAAATGGACTCAACGGTGACTTTAAGTGTTTTTCGGGTTAAAAATGTTATTTAGTTTTGAGTGTGTTTGGACTTGAACAGGTCTAGAGCAGTTTTAGTTTGATTTGAACAAGTTTTATGGAGTTTAAGTTGGTCTTTGAAAGGTTTTTATAGATTTTAGTTGGACTTTAACAGGTTCTAAATGGTTTCAGTTTGACATTTATAGATTTTAACTGATTTTAGCTGGACTTTAATTGCCTCAAGTTGCTGTAGTTGGTTTTATTTGGACAAAATCAAATGGATTATGATCAAAATGGGCTCCATCTGGTGGAGGATAATGGAACTGCTCGAGTTATCATTTAATTTCAGTCTAAAAAATAAAACTTCTGAGGTTCCCTGAGTCTGGTCTAGAAGAAGAAGTGATGTGAATACTTTAAGTGTTTAAGTGTTACTCTTCTATAATTTTTGATTCCTTCTTTTGGGTTTAGGTTAAATTAAAAAAGTTACTGAAGACGTTTGACCTCTGAACCTTAGATCAGGACAAAGGTTTTCTGTGACACACACAATTTAAATTTGGATTTGGACAGTTTTCATGTGGCTCTATTTAAACCGTTCAGTCTCAAATAAAAACACACAAACCCCTTTAACCCCAGAACAGTTCCAGATAGAAGTGGGCTGTGTTACTTATCTACATCACTCTGTAACAGAAGCCAGGCTGAATATGAGGGTTTTAGACTTATATCTGAAGCTTGTATCAAAGACAGACATGAACCAAACCAGTAAATATAAATAAGTGGAGTTTGAAAGCGTGAACCAGCTCCAAACCGGTTCGTTCCTGTTGTTGCTGAAGGTGTCGTGTCCAGTTTGGTTTGACTCTCGTTGAATAAAAGGCGTGTTTGTATTTACAGTGAGATTATTGCCCACAGTCGGGTCCTCTCCTGGAGTCGACTCCACAGTGAACCGTGTAAAGGGACCGTGCATCAGTCTGGGCTCTAAGGCAGCACATGCAGGGTTCAGACGAGGGGTAAAAACCTGGGGTAAAAACCTGGGGTCCAGAGTTTGTACCGAAGAAACATCCAGAGATTAAATTACAACAAGGAAGAGGTGCTGTGTTTGCCACTTTTGTGTTTTTAAACTGTGGAAGTGAGAAGGAACTGGACACAAACGGAGTTAGAGTCGTTTCCCCAGTGGTCGCTCCTGGTATTACAACCAAAACTAATATTTTAATTCTGTAAAATGTATTTTTTTAGAGCCACAGGGATGTTTTATAAGGTTTTATTAAGAGCTGAAATGACTAAAAATCTAGAGGTTTATCTTTGTCATGTCAGACTTTAGTTCTGAATACACAACATGAAGCAAATCTAAGAATTCTGCCATAACTGCTTTCACTAAATGCTTATGCTGCATTCAGGGGCTCCTCAGGAACTCGGGAAAATGTTTTCCAAGTTGAAAAATGTAGATGAATCCTGCTCAAGTCGGAGCAACAGACTCTGAGAACGAAGTCATTTAAAATATTTCATCTGTTTTCACAATAACTTGATCATGTGACACTAGTTTTTGTCCATTTAGACTTATTTAGACTAAATACTAGTTATTTATTTATTTGCGTCTGTATTTAGAGGTTTATGTTCACTTCTTATGTTTTGAATAGTCTTCCTTTTCTTGAGGTGCTGCTAATAACTGCTGCTGTGACTGGATTTAAACACAACATTAACACATTTATGACTCCATCTTCCTGTTGTTAGGGTCAAAGGTCACAGTGTGATCTAAAGCTCTGACTGGTTGATTTTTTGGGTCTATATTATTATTTGATATGAACTGTTCTTTATGATGTGGATATTTATGGATATTGCAGTTGTTGATGTTGTGATGATGATAAACGTGAGATATTTGAGCAGATCTACTGTAAACACCACGGAGTGAAGGGGTCTTAAAACGGCAGCCATTTTGTGTCCAGCTCCACCAACAGCTCCACAGTCAACACTCTGAGTTCTGTCTCAGTCTTTTCTCCAGTTTTCAGTCTTAATCCGGGTGTTAATCCCGTTAGTCTCCGGCGCTGCGAGGCGTGCGCGGGTTCGACTTCCCCTCGTGGGTTCTCCGGTTCCTCCCTTTCCGAATCTCCTGCAGGTGCTTCCATTTTTTATTGTTGGGCCTGACGACGGGCCCGAGCGGCGAGGGGTCGACGGGGTCTTTAACCGCGCTCCCCGCGAGTCCTTTCTCGTTGGGCTCGGCCGAGTGCTTCCGGGCCCAGACCTGTTCGCAGATCTGGTCCACGGTGCTGAGGTTGGGGTGGTCCACCAGCTGCATGAAGTCTCGGTACCACAGCTTCTGGTTGGCGGAGGAGCCGGCGCCGCGGGGGTCCAGCCGAGAGGGGGGCTCGGAGGGGGCCGAGGCGGACGGGACCACCTCCAGAGTGATGCCCAGCAGCGTCTGGGTGAAGCCGTGCTCCATGGCGTGGCACTGGTAAAGACCGGCGTCTCGCTTCAGAACCCGACGGATCAGCAGCCCCCGGTCGGTCTGCAGCAGCCGCTCGTCCAGACGCACCTGGGACGGGACGGGGAGACGGGACGGGCGGGGTGAGACGGACGGGCGGGACGGGACGGGGAGGGATGGGGAGGGACGGGCGGAGGGCGGGATGGGACGGGGCGGGACGGGGCGGGACGGGGAGGGATGGGACGGGACGGGGCGGGGCGGGGGAAGAAAGAAGATTTAATTAAAGGAAGCAGTGAAATGTCTCTAAAGTGACATCTACAGCTGCTAAAATAAAAACATACCCTTGCTGTTTCTTATTATGACAGGTTTTAGATGGTTTTGAACAGGTTTTAGATGGTTTTGAACAGGTTTTAGATGGATTTGAACAAGTTTTAGTTGGATTTGAACAGGTTTTAGTTGGATTTGAACAGATTCTAGTTGAATATTTTAGGTTTTAGTTAAATTTAAACTGGTTGTAGTTGAATTTCAAAAGATTTTTTCAATGGATTAAAAGCATTATCGTTTTATTTTCTATTAAAAGCTTTAGCTTTGTTACCTGCTGATTTTTAAACTTGAAAACTGGAAAATATTCAGTTTTTGGCTCAAAGTGACAGCTGTTCACGTCAATAACGTCTTAACTTAATCCCAAAACCATTGTTTAATTTTTTCATTTCATTTTCCTTTTTCCTCGTGAAGCCACACAGTTGAGACAAACTGAACTGAACTGAAAATAAATTGTATAAACAGCAAATTTGGTTTACTTTTTTAATCTTATTTGTTTATACACACTTCATAAGGAACAGAAATGATAAACGAAGAGGTTATGAAGCCCTAAAGATTTATAAATCTACAGGATTGTGACCTAACAGCAAATAAAACCTAGAGATTAAACTATTATTTGATTGATTTTGACCTGAGTTTGATAAAGTTGTGTGTTAGTCGTAAAGTATTTAAAGAAAATGTAAAATATGATTAAAATTTAGTGTAAGTAAGGATTAAAAAGTGTGACTGCTCTCTTTAAGGCTTTTAATTTGAAGGAATCTGCTTGAATACCTGCTGAGATTGAACATAAACTAAACGACTGGAGCAGGACTGTTCTGTGATGACTGTGTGTGTGACCTCTGACCTCTTCTCTGGGACTCTGAGGCTGTTTCTGATACGTCCACGTGACCTGAGCCTGAAGAGACTTGGGGAGACACTCCAGAAACGAGCTGCTGCCGTCGACTCCGAACAGCCTCCTCTCAGAGACGCGGTGCTTGTGGTGGTCTGCAGGGGGCAGTAGAGGACAGGGACAGTTACAGCTGACGAAGGGAGGGTCCCAGGAAATATAATAATAATAATAATAATAATAATAATAATAATAATAATAATAATAATAATAATAATAATAATAACAACAACAATAATAATAATAATAATAATAATAATAATGATAATAATAACAATAATAATAATAATAATAATAATAATAATAATAATAACAATAATAATAATAATAATAATAATAATAACAATAATAATAATAATAATAATAATGTGACTATAAATGATTCCTTCAAATAATTCACTGATGAAAAACTCAGATTTACAGTATTTTATAAAACACCCTTTTATTGTTTATATTCTGTTATTTATGTCAGTCCCTCTTGATTTGAACAAAACATTTGGAAGATTTTATTACATTTTGAATCTGAGGTTTCATCTTCATTTGAGTTTTACAAAAGTTATCTTTAACATTTATTTCCTCCTTTTATGGAAACAGGTTTTAGTCAGATTTGAACAGGTTTTAGTCAGATTTGAACAGGTTTTAGGTGGATTTGAACAGGTTTTAGATGGATTTGAGCAGGTTTTAGTTGGATTTGAACAGGTTTTAGGTAAATTTGAGCAGGTTTTAGGTGGATTTGAACAGGTTTTAGTTAAATTTGAGCAGGTTTTAGGTGGATTTGAACAGGTTTTAAATCGATTTGAACAGGTTTTAGTTGGATTTGAACAGGTTTTAGTTCAATTTGAGCAGGTTTTAGATGGATTTGAACAGGTTTTAGTTCAATTTGAGCAGGTTTTAGTTGGATTTGAACAGGTTTTAGTTCAATTTGAGCAGGTTTTAGGTGGATTTGAACAGGTTTTAGATGGATTTGAACAGGTTTTAGTCGGATTTGAACAGGTTTTAGATGGATTTGAACAGGTTTTAGTTGGATTTGAACAGGTTTTAGGTAAATTTGAGCAGGTTTTAGGTGGATTTGAACAGGTTTTAGTTAAATTTGAGCAGGTTTTAGGTGGATTTGAACAGGTTTTAGATGGATTTGAACAGGTTTTATTCAGATTTGAACAGGTTTTAGTTGGATTCAAAGCATTATCATTCTATTCATCATATTATTATTTTCTATTAAAAATAAATGAGCTTTGTTACCTGCTGATTTCTAAACTTGAGAACTGGAAAATAATCAGTTTTTGGCTCAAAGTGAGAATATAAACATTTAACTTTGACTTTACTTTAAGGTTTGTCTCTTCTTTTGTATTTTTCCAGTTTCTGAGTAAAATAGTTCCTTTAGAGAAGTGAGTCTGAGCCTTAAATCTCTCTCAGATGTTTGAAAGCCACAGTTCTTCTGGGTTTGATCAGACTCTTGGATCAACCTCAGACAGATTCTTCTCTTTTACACAAGCTTCATGATGTAACGGCGTTAGGAGCTGCAGTTATGGTGGGGTCAGGGGTCGAAGGTCGTGGGGTTAAAGGAGGTTTTGGCGAAAAAGACGTTGAAGCATAAAAAAAAAAGGGGCTTTGTTGGGATTTTGCGGCGCGTTCTCGGCCGACAAAGAGCTCACAGTTTTCAGAGAATTACAGGAATGTCTTTGCAGTTTCGCTGAGTCAGGTTCAGTTCGTCTCGTGTTATTCTTTTGTTTTAGTCTTAATCTGGATTAATCCGTACCTCCAGAGCACAAGGTGTTGGGGTCTCCGTTCCTCACGTCCTGTCGGCGGAAACGTCTGCAAAACAGTCGAAAAGAGATTCAAAAGTTCATATTTTCTACTTCGTAAGTCTTCTGTACATTTCCACAGGTCTTTAGTAGCTCCAGTCGAGTGAAGTGGTTCAGATTATCCACATTCAGAAAATTTAATCAATAAGAGACTGGATAAAGTCTTCAACTGTAACAAACAGCAGATGGATCCACTTCACTTTAAACAATCAATAATAAAGTATAGAATCAGGACTTGTTTTTTATTTAATCATTTAATATTCATGATTAATACGTCCATAAAGTGTGTGGCTTCAACCTGAGCCTGTCGTCTGTAAAGAGTGAGGTGTTACTGTGAGTCAAACCTCTTGGTGTTGGGCAGGTAGCGTGTGCAGGACGTCCCGTCCCAGGCGCAGTAAGGGTCTCGGGCCAAACAGCATTCGGCACAAGCTTTTCCATAAACGCTGCATCGATGCAGAGGCACCTGAGCCAGGCCTGTGTCCGAGCCCACGTACAACTGTTGCTGCAGAAGAAGAAACATCTGAACAATACATCCACAACTGGCTCTGATTTACTCACTTCAGTTTAGTCTCAAGAAGTTTATTTTAGGGGTTTATTTTGAGATAAAAGTGAGACTAACCCGTTTGGAAGAGATCTGCATGTTTATGATGGAGGACGCATCCTGGAAAACAAACAATAAATAATAATACACAATAAATGTGAGATAAATGTGAGATAAATATGAGATAAATGTGAGATAAACGTGAGATAAATGTGAGATAAACGTGAGATAAATGTGAGATAAATGTGAGATAAACGTGAGATAAACGTGAGATAAATGTGAGATAAATGTGAGATAAACGTGAGATAAATGTGAGATGTGTGAGATAAATGTAGATAAATGTGAGTAAACTGGAGATAAATGTGAGATAAATGTGAGATAAATGTGAGATAAATGTGAGATAAATGTGAGATAAACGTGAGATAAACGTGAGATAAACGTGAGATAAATGTGAGATAAACGTGAGATAAACGTGAGATAAACGTGAGATAAACGTGAGATAAATGTGAGATAAATGTGAGATAAATGTGAGATAAACGTGAGATAAATGTGAGATAAACGTGAGATAAATGTGAGATAAATGTGAGATAAATGTGAGATAAACGTGAGATAAACGTGAGATAAACGTGAGATAAACGTGAGATAAATGTGAGATAAATGTGAGATAAACGTGAGAAAGTAAACAGTGAGATAAACGTGAGATATATGAGATAAACGTGAGATAAACGTGAGATAAACGTGAGATAAACGTGAGATAAATGTGAGATAAATGTGAGATAAATGTGAGATAAACGTGAGATAAATGTGAGATAAACGTGAGATAAATGTGAGATAAATGTGAGATAAATGTGAGATAAACGTGAGATAAACGTGAGATAAACGTGAGATAAACGTGAGATAAATGTGAGATAAATGTGAGATAAACGTGAGATAAACGTGAGATAAACGTGAGATAAACGTGAGATAAACGTGAGATAAATGTGAGATAAATGTGAGATAAACGTGAGATAAACGTGAGATAAATATCAGGTTTATTGTGGATCTCACTTTAAAAACCTGGAGCTCCTCCAGCAGCAGCTCCTCCATGTTGTTCCAGCTTTCTTTAGGAACACTGATCACCTTCAGAACCGTCCCTTTGTCTGAAACAAAACACATTCATCTCGTTTGAAGACATTATAATTAATACAGGGCTTCAGACAGAATGACCATATTTGGACAAAAGGGAGGAGCTACAATGATGATGTAAACATATGTATTAGACAATGTGGAACCGGTTTCATTCATGTAAAAGTGGCTCAGATCATTGGTTGTGGAAGGACTAAACCAGGACTAAACCAGGACTAAACCAGGACTAAACCAGGACTAAACCAGGACTAAACCAGGACTAAACCAGGATTAAACCAGGACTAAACCAGGTCTAAACCAGGACTAAACCAGGTCTAAACCAGGACTAAACCAGGACTAAACCAGGACTAAACCAGGTCTAAACCAGGACTAAACCAGGTCTAAACCAGGACTAAACCAGGACTAAACCAGGACTAAACCAGGACTAAACCAGGACTAAACCAGGACTAAACCAGGACTAAACCAGGTCTAAACCAGGACTAAACCAGGTCTAAACCAGGACTAAACCAGGACTAAACCAGGACTAAACCAGGTCTAAACCAGGACTAAACCAGGACTAAACCAGGACTAAACCAGGACTAAACCAGGACTAAACCAGGACTAAACCAGGACTAAACCAGGACTAAACCAGGTCTAAACCAGGACTAAACCAGGACTAAACCAGGACTAAACCAGGACTAAACCAGGTCTAAACCAGGACTAAACCAGGACTAAACCAGGACTAAACCAGGACTAAACCAGGTCTAAACCAGGACTAAACCAGGACTAAACCAGGACTAAACCAGGACTAAACCAGGTCTAAACCAGGACTAAACCAGGATTAAACCAGGTCTAAACCAGGACTAAACCAGGATTAAACCGGGACTAAACCAGGACTAAACCAGGTCTAAACCAGGTCTAAACCAGGACTAAACCAGGACTAAACCAGGTCTAAACCAGGACTAAACCAGGACTAAACCAGGACTAAACCAGGATCTAAACCAGGACTAAACCAGGTCTAAACCAGGTCTAAACCAGGTCTAAACCAGGACTAAACCAGGTCTAAACCAGGTCTAAACCAGATCTAAACCAGGACTAAACTACGTCTAAACCAGGACTAAACTAGGACAAAACTAATTCTAAACTACGCCTAAACTAGGACTAAACTACGTCTAAACTCCGCCTAAACTAGGTCCAAACGAGGACGAAACGAGGGCTAAACTACGCCTAAACGAGGGCCAAACTACGCCTAAACTAGGACGTAAGTAGTCCTAAACCAAGTCTAAACGAGGACTAAACCAGGACTAAACAAGCTCCTCCCCGAGGGCCGCCGGAGGGCTAAACTGGGCCTAAACGAGGGCTAAACTAGGGCTAAACTAGGTCTAAACCAGGACTAAACCAGGTCTACCAGAGCCGAGAGGTCGGGTCTGGACCAGACTCCTGACAGACCGTAGACACAGAGGCTGTTACCCTCCGCGCCTTCAGGGGGTGCAGTGACGTAGGTATTGCTAGGGGCTTAAAACCTGTTTGTATTTGTGTGAATCATGTGACCGCGCCGCTCATCTCTGATTGGCCGGGCCTCACCTGCACACTTGGTCCTGGCCCTCAGAGCCGGTCCGGGGTTTCCCGTGCCCCCTCCAGGGAACCGGGTCAGTAACACGCGATCTCGTATTCAGTGTCCGGGTCCAGTGTCCGATCTTATGAAATGGGTTTGTCCACGGGGCGTCGTGTCGATAAACATCCGAAACCGTGCTGTACTGGACCTGAGGACGACAGAAGCATGACTCACCGCTGCAGCCTGGTGGACGGAGGCGGTACTGCAGCAGAAACACTCACCTCTCGCTCGATGATGGGACCGTCTCCGTTTATCGAGTTAGCGTTGAGCTGGATTAGAGATACGTGGCTCCCTACTGCAGTCAGCTGAGGAGGAGCAATGGGTACGGGAGGCTCTGAGGGACAAACGAGACAGAAATCACACTTTAAAACAGGTACGGGAGGCTCCGAGGGACAAACGGGACAGAAACCACACTTTAAAAC
>CM072154.1:24156984-24165277 GCA_036850595.1 Rhyacichthys aspro | reverse complement strand
ACTGTATTAGATAGAGCACTAATATACAGTATAGGTGTGCTGTATTCTTAGTTTACTTTAATTATTTGTAGATTTTGATTTGACAAAGCAGCACAAATAAGTTTTTACTGAGAGTTTCATTTAGAGATTATCCACAAAAACAGTTCATTAAACCTGAACTCAATCCTAAACTATGGCTTTAAATAGCTTCTATTGTTCAGTGTTTATCTATTTAAAATTCAAAGTATTTAAAAGTGCATGAAGGAAGGTTTTGTGAATGAGAGACATTAGGGCGACTGTTGAATGTACGTTCATGTGGTCAGTAGACGGTTAAATGTACAGTTATTATTCTAATAATTATTAATCTTGAGAACTTGAGATTGTGTTTGAGTTCATCAGCTGCACGCCGCAGTGTCGTGTCGTTTTATCAGAGCTGCTGGAAAACATTTAGATCCAACTGTTAACGGCCTGTGCTTTCGTAAAACGCTCTTATTATCGACGTCAAAACCAAAGTTAACCGCAATATACCGCGATGCATGATGGGATTCTTCCAGATAATACCGTTTTTTCTTCCACTCGCCGAGAGAAGCACTGCGACGTATCGCGCGATAAGAGCTGTCCAAGTATGAACCCACAGGACGTAGATACTGTTTATGGTGTATAATTATGTTTACTAAATGTATTCTCAGATATTTACAGTGTACAAATATATACATTAAATCTTTATTTATTATCAGACGCCTCTGTGTTTTCTTCTTGTTTGCATTTGTTAGTGTCTTTGGAAAATAACAAACTAATAATGTTTATTTATGGCTCTGCAAATGTTAACTCTTTATTCTATATTTATTTATTTAAACCACGGTAGTTTATCTGTGTTTTACGTTGTCTCCCTTTTCTCTGTTGATGCTTTTCTTTTTTCAGCTGTTTCTCTGTTAAAAGACATATTCAGCTGAAAATACACTTTATCTGCAGCTATTCAACTTCCTGGAACGTCATGTGACAAGTGTCGACCAATGGGAGCGCTCCAAGGTTTTCTGTTCCTGAATAGAGGTTCTCATCTATTACAATCCCTCAGAATGAACACTACAGACTGTTTTTGGTCTTATTGACAAAAGTTAGGAAGATGAGAAGATCTTAAAGCTGGTGACTTTTCAAAATAAGTGCTTCAGACATTTAAAGGTGTGACAATTTACCACGATGCAAACAATTAATGCACAAAATCCACTTTAGTCAAACTAGGGCTATGTTTCTGTGACATTTTTACAGAAATCATCACAACAATGAGAACAAGGCTGAATGTAAAGTAACTGCATATTTTATTGTGTTAATCCAAAACAATCTGACACGACGTTTCACAAAGACCTCTGGGAGTTTGTACAGTGCACCGCCACTTCGACCTTTCACCTTTAACCCATCTCTTCCGTTATATTTACACCTTTACGTTTCCCTAAATCTCACTCACTCACTCAGTCACTCGTTCATTCACAGGAAGTGTTTTCAGCAGAACGTACAGAACGACACGGATGAACCTCAAATCCACAAGAGTTCAGCTTATCTTTGCACATAAATACACAGAAAGAAGAAGAAGAAGAAGAGTCTACGTTGTGCTTTCGCTCACTCGCTCTCTCGTCGCCAATGCAGCACTTTCTAACATTGGACATGCAGTAAAAACAAGAGTTTAAAGGAGAGACTCTGTCAGCACCGTCTTAGAATCTCATTAAGTTAATTAATTAATCATATTATCAACAAATCAAACAGCAGCAGGGAATTCATCTTGTGTTTTTACTTAAATTGTCTGATTTTGGGTCATGTCTTATTTATAACCAATTTTTTTATTCATTTTTTTCCCCAGAGACAGATTTTCAAATTGAGGACAAACTAGTTTCTATAAAAAACCAGAAAACTCGAATAAAATTGAGCTTTTTTCAGACAAACCCAACTTATCGAACAGTTTATACAAAAGAAAACGTTAAGAGACATTTCCTGGTCCCCTCCTAAAACTTCCTGAATGTATTTTTACCTCCACTTTCTCATAACACTCAGAATAAAACACGTAAAAGGTAGAAAACGTAAATTAAAATGTCCTACTTTTAGTGTAATTTAGACATTTTAGACACAGATCTGGAATAAACTGGACAATGTCATAAAAAAGTCTTCATTTTTACTTGTTTTTAAAGGAACTTTTGTCAAAACATGCCTCATTATTCAACAATATCTTCAACATCATCATCTTGTAGCTTTTGCCAAATTGTTGTTTTAAAAAGAGTCGGAAAGATCAGTCTCTTTTATGTTATTATTGTTTTTTCATGTTTTGTATTTTTCTTGTTGTTTTGGCCCCAATTATTTCAGATTGAATTCATTTCTGAGGGCGTCCTATTTCATAAAAGTCTGTTGGAAAAGCTTTTGTGAATAAACTGAACTAAATAGAGTTAAATAAACATAAACAATTGTGTGTGATTTATATAAAGAATAACAGAAATGGCAGAAGTATTGTGATAATACTTCCACATCTCCATCTCTGTGTTTTTATTACTTTTGGCTGGATTTTGTTTGTTTGTTTCTTTCTTTTGGAGCATTTTGGACAAATATTGAGGCTGTGATGGAAAATTAAGATTTAAAATCAACCAGAACTGCAACATTTCGAAGGGTTATGGATAAAATCAGTAAAACACACCAATAAATCTATGTACGACAGAGTTTTTAACCAAAAACTAAAGCTTTTCATTGAATATAAATCAAATAAATGAAGTTAGCATTTGTTGAATTCACTGCTGCTGTTATTTTTTCATAAATATGTTGATAATTCTTCGAGTTTTAAGACCAAACTCGTTCACAATGATATCAGGTAGTATTAAATTCTCATAAACATCTTAAATATTGCATATATTTTTTCAAATCGGTGCCAAAATCCAGAGTTTCCCCTTCTTTTTTTTTTTTTTTTTTCACGCTCCACTTGTTTCAAAGAGTTAATTACACCTCTGTTATAAAGAAAGTATATAAATAACGACAACAATGATTTATTACATCTAAAATCCAAGCTTTAGTTTGAGCTGCTGCCGAGCTTTAGTTTTATCTGAAAACTCGAGACAATCACTGACGATTCACGCAGCAGCTCAAACTAAAGACGAAACATCCATAAATCCCACAGTTCTCGTGTTTATTTTACATTTCCAGTTCGTAAAAGTGGATAGAACATGATTCATGAACCACACAGGACACAAAGTGGACACTAGGGGGCACACCACGACAAAAGGGGTTATTTTACAGAGAATACACGAAGAAGAAGGAAGACTGTATTTAAACTGTAGAAGAAGAGCAGCAAATATCTGTAACATTAGGAACAGTGTCGAGTGGAAGGGTTTTTTTTGGTGGAAAACAATAGCCGTGTTTCCGTAAATGTAGAAAGATGAGCAGCAAAATCAAATCATGATACAGTACTGTGATATTTTGTGATATTTTGTGATATTTTGTGATATTTTTGCGCTGGAGCCGGTTGAATCTGCACAAATCAGATCACAACATCCGGATTTTCAAAGTAACACAAAAATATCTGGACTAATTGTCTTCGTTTTAATGTTTTTAAACACGATTACGGATTAAATGACATAAAAATCTGCAAAAACAAAGCTTTTTTGTGCCAAATGTAACGTAAATAAAAACCTGTGAAATGTTACTGTGAACGATCTCAAACTAAACTTGTTTTCTGCTCCGGATTAAACTGAGACTGGTTTTGAGCTTGTTTCTGGAGCACATTCATTAAATCTGAATAAATAATCACCTTTAGCTGAGTATATTTTTGTCTTGAACTCAGTGGATGTGACTAGAGTCATTTTCACATTTTCCTTTGTACCACTGCTGTATATCTATATTTTTGTGTGAAAAATAAACTAAAATGGTGGTTGTCTTTTACAAACGAGCGACATTTCTGTGGAAACACGGCTGTTGTGAAATGCTTTTAGTGAGTAGCACCTCTCTTTACTTTTGTCTGTTTTTGCATATCTTACATTTTCACAGAGAAACATATGCAGCGACAGAAGGAGCAGAATCCCATTAGTTTCCAGTTTAAAAACCTGGTCTTATAAATATCATGCTAATATATATAGAGACTGTATACATCGCCCCGAAACATGGGAGTCGTACCGGATCCACCTTTAATTAAACCGTACTTTTAAATAGCTTCTGCGTCCTCGGCCAAAAGCAATAAATATTCAGTTTTAGATTCAAAAGATTTGACAGAACTGATGCAGACACGGCTGGAGATCGGAAAGTTGAAGCATTTACATCAACACTTTGAGAATTCAGATTAGATTTCAGATTAACACGTGATTTTTTTAAGTAAATGCTGGGATACACCTTCCAAATGTAGAAAAACATTCATTTTTTGTGGTAAAGTTACGTTTGGACTGTATTTTCCTATAATCCTATATATAAAGATGGACAGAGGTCATTGTTGTGGCGCCCC
The DNA here is from genome assembly GCA_036850595.1 of Rhyacichthys aspro. Lineage (NCBI taxonomy): Eukaryota > Metazoa > Chordata > Actinopteri > Gobiiformes > Rhyacichthyidae > Rhyacichthys > Rhyacichthys aspro. The sequence continues at coordinate 24,160,836 of CM072154.1, read as the reverse complement.
CTTGAGGATGGCTGCTAAACTGTACTTTTTGTTCTTCTAAAAAACCAAAAACAAACATTTTAAACATGTCTGAGTGGCCGTGGTCCAATAAAGATTGTGATAAATCTGGTTAAATTCTGGTGGCAAATCCCTTATTAATAAAGGAACTAAAATAATCGACAAAAATAAAACATATACAAATAAATCTCCCAAAAACTTAACTTTGCACTTATAATATAAACCCTCAAAATCATTCAAATATGTTTCCTCAAAGACATTTTAATGGGTTCAGACGTAGAATATAATCTTAATCATTGATGCAGCCTCGATCTAATTGTATATTTGCTTGTTTTTTTTGTTTTATTTTTTGTAAGACTGGACTCAGTTTTGGTTAAAACCGTTCAGTCGCCTTTTGACCTATTTTTTGTCAAATAAATGTATTTTTTTGCCTATTTAAGTCTCCTGTTGTCTCCACCGGAACAAAAACTGTGCTAGTTATTGTCAAAACCCTTAAAACTTTATTGGCGCGTAACAGTTTAACAAAGAAAATAAAAATTAACTATAAATAAAAATAAAGAATAGAAAAATTGGGAGAGAGCAGTATAAGATGACTCTTTTAATATTTTTATGAATGGACCATGAGATTGGAATAAAGTATTTTTAAAAACCAGGAAATGTGATTTTTTTGGTGTAATTATTATTATTATGACCCAATAAATCTGTCAGCTTTTATTTTTATAACCTCTTTGGTGACATTTCGATCCAAGATGGCCGACTTCCTGTTTCCTGTTTCCTGTACTACATTAAGTAAGTTTTTCAAATTCAATAAAAAACAAGCAGCGAGTAATTCACCTGAACGTTAGGGGGCGCTATTCTCTGTCCATCTTCATATATTCACTTTTAATCCACTTTAAAACAATAAAAAGGCTGGAGTCTGAATTATAACACGTTAAATGAGTCCAACCTCGTGTCTGTTTAAAACCTCTTTGTTTTAAATCCTCTTTTCGCTCCGTTTTTTCTGTAAACGTCAGATTCGTCTCTTTCTCCGACTCTTCTCCGTCAGTCTTTAGTGGTTCAAACCAAAACCAGTTTGAATGTGCCTCTGGTTTGTTTCTGAAACATGCTCAAAGCCGAAGAAAGTGAGTGAAATCGAAGGAGGAAGCTGGTCTTGTTCCGAGTGTCCACAGTTTGGTTTTTTTCCAGGCGTCATGCTCGTGTTATTGCATAAAAATAGACTTGAATTTCCAGTTTTAGTTTCTCCATTTCCACCAAAAACAGTTTAAAAGCCAGTTTGGAGCTGGTTATACGTCGTCTAATTTAAATCACTTAACCTTTTTCTTATGTTTTCTTATAAAAACAAAGAAAGCAGGTTCTTGATACAAAAATATAAAAGAAAGTGGTTGAAGAAGGATAAAAATGAAGCAGAACAGAGACAGTTTATGAGGCTTACTCTGAATACACTTTTCCACCAACTCTTTTGACTTTTTCTACAAAGAATCTCTGTGGATTTGAGATGGATTCAGAAGGAAATGGAAACGGACGCAGAATAAACCGCCTCTCGATGCAACTGGACAACATCGGGCTCGACACCTTTAACACTAAATGGACTCAACGGTGACTTAAAGTGTTTTACGGGTTAAAAATGTTATTTAGTTTTGAGTGTGTTTGGACTTGAACAGGTCTAGAGCAGTTTTATGGAGTTTAAGTTGGTCTTTGAAAGGTTTTTATAGATTTTAGTTGGACTTTAACAGGTTCTAAATGGTTTCAGTTTGACATTAATAGATTTTAACTGATTTTAGCTGGACTTTAATCGCCTCAAGTTGCTGTAGTTGTTTTTATTTGGACAAAATCAAATGGATTATGATCAAAATGGGCTCCATCTGGTGGAGGATAATGGAACTGCTCGAGTTATCATTTAATTTCAGTCTAAAAAATAAAACTTCTGAGGTTCCCTGAGTCTGGTCTAGAAGAAGAAGTGATGTGAATACTTTAAGTGTTTAAGTGTTACTCTTCTATAATTTTTGATTCCTTCTTTTGGGTTTAGGTTAAATTAAAAAAGTTACTGAAGACGTTTGACCTCTGAACCTTAGATCAGGACAAAGGTTTTCTGTGACACACACAATTTAAATTTGGATTTGGACAGTTTTCATGTGGCTCTATTTAAACCGTTCAGTCTCAAATAAAACACACAAACCCCTTTAACCCCAGAGCAGTTCCAGATAGAAGTGGGCTGTGTTACTTATCTACATCACTCTGTAACAGAAGCCAGGCTGAATATGAGGGTTTTAGACTTATATCTGAAGCTTGTATCAAAGACAGACATGAACCAAACCAGTAAATATAAATAAGTGGAGTTTAAAAGCGTGAACCAGCTCCAAACCGGTTCGTTCCTGTTGTTGCTGAAGGTGTCGTGTCCAGTTTGGTTTGACTCTCGTTGAATAAAAGGCGTGTTTGTATTTACAGTGAGATTATTGCCCACAGTCGGGTCCTCTCCTGGAGTCGACTCCACAGTGAACCGTGTAAAGGGACCGTGCATCAGTCTGGGCTCTAAGGCAGCACATGCAGGGTTCAGACGAGGGGTAAAAACCTGGGGTAAAAACCTGGGGTCCAGAGTTTGTACCGAAGAAACATCCAGAGATTAAATTACAACAAGGAAGAGGTGCTGTGTTTGCCACTTTTGTGTTTTTAAACTGTGGAAGTGAGAAGGAACTGGACACAAACGGAGTTAGAGTCGTTTCCCCAGTGGTCGCTCCTGGTATTACAACCAAAACTAATATTTTAATTCTGTAAAATGTATTTTTTTAGAGCCACAGGGATGTTTTATAAGGTTTTATTAAGAACTGAAATGACTATGATTTTATTTTATTCAAAGAGCCATTAAAAATCTAGAGGTTTATCTCTGTCATGTCAGACTTTAGTTCTGAAAACACAACATGAGGCAAATCTAAGAATTCTGCCATAACTGCGTTCACTAAATGCTTATGGTGCATTCAGGGGCTCCTCAGGAACTCAGGAAAATGTTTTACAAGTTGAAAAATGCAGATGAATCCTGCTTAAGTCGGAGCAACAGACTCTGTTTTCACATTAATAACTTGATCATGTGACACTAGTTTTTGTCCATTTAGACTTATTTAGACTAAATACTAGTTATTTATTTATTTGCGTCTGTATTTAGAGGTTTATGTTCACTTCTTATGTTTTGAATAGTCTTCTTTTTCTTGAAGCGCTGCTAATAACTGCTGCTGTGACTGGATTTAAACACAACATTAACACATTTATGACTCCATCTTCCTGTTGTTAGGGTCAAAGGTCACAGTGTGATCTAAAGCTCTGACTGGTTGATTTTTTGGGTCTATATTATTATTTGATATGAACTGTTCTTTATGATGTGGATATTTGTGGATATTGTGGTTGTTGTTGTTGTGATGATGATAAACGTGAGATATTTGAGCAGATCTACTGTAAACACCACGGAGTGAAGGGGTCTTAAAACGGCAGCCATTTTGTGTCCAGCTCCACCAACAGCTCCACAGTCAACACTCTGAGTTCTGTCTCAGTCTTTTCTCCAGTTTTCAGTCTTAATCCGGGTGTTAATCCCGTTAGTCTCCGGCGCTGCGAGGCGTGCGCGGGTTCGACTTCCCCTCGTGGGTTCTCCGGTTCCTCCCTTTCCGAATCTCCTGCAGGTGCTTCCATTTCTTATTGTTGGGCCTGACGACGGGCCCGAGCGGCGAGGGGTCGACGGGGTCTTTAACCGCGCTCCCCGCGAGTCCTTTCTCGTTGGGCTCGGCCGAGTGCTTCCGGGCCCAGACCTGTTCGCAGATCTGGTCCACGGTGCTGAGGTTGGGGTGGTCCACCAGCTGCATGAAGTCTCGG
>CM072154.1:24144484-24151984 GCA_036850595.1 Rhyacichthys aspro | reverse complement strand
GCAGCTCCTCCATGTTGTTCCAGGTTTCTTTAGGAACACTGATCACCTTCAGAACCGTCCCTTTGTCTGAAACAAAACACATTCATCTCGTTAGAAGACATTATAATTAATACAGGGCTTCAGACAGAATGACCATATTTGGACAAAAGGGAGGAGCTACAATGATGATGTAAACATATGTATTAGACAATGTGGAACCGGTTTCATTAATGTAAAAGTGGCTCAGATCATTAGAGTTGTGGATGGACTAAACCAGGACTAAACCAGGTCTAAACCAGGACTAAACCAGGACTAAACCAGGACTAAACCGGGTCTAAACCAGGACTAAACCAGGACTAAACCAGGACTAAACCGGGTCTAAACCAGGACTAAACCAGGAATAAACCAGGACTAAACCAGGACTAAACCAGGACTAAACCAGGACTAAACCAGGTCTAAACCAGGACTAAACCAGGACTAAACCAGGTCTAAACCAGGTCTAAACCAGGACTAAACCAGGACTAAACCAGGACTAAACCGGAACTAAACCGGGACTAAACCAGGTCTAAACCGGGCCCCCTGGTGTCGGGTGGTGGTACTGCGGTTCTCGTACCCGTCCCGATGAACATGACGTCGTACTGTCCGTCTGCGGCGCTGACCCGGTCCACGGCCAGCTGAGTGAAGCTGTAGTCCACGTTAGTCCTGACGAAGACCGGTTTTCGGTTCAGGGGGTAGACCGGGTTGAACATGAGCGGGTGGTGTCGGGCGAACTGGATCACGTCGTCCGGAAAACCTTTGGTCGACTCGAAACTGCCGAAGGTTTTACTGGGACACTGTCGGGGCCAGAGAGAGGGTTAAAACCGGACTGAACCAGGACTAAACCAGGTCTAAACCAGGTCTGAACCAGGTCTAAACCAGGTCTAAACCAGGTCTGAACCTTCACATATTTCTTTGTGAGGCTCTGATGAATCTAAATGTGATCAAACCAAACAAAGCCTTTGATAAAGAATGGGCCAATTAGAAAAAAACAAGAGAAAATCTGTAGAAATATGTTTAAATGAATAATTGAAGCGCGTCCAGAGCCGTGTGTTTGATTCTGAAAGAGTCTGGAGCTGCTCCCGTTTCTGTTAAAGCTGCGTTTAATGACATTAGTTCTGCTCGTTAAACTCAGACAAACACAAAGGCAGCGTTCAGGGCCCAGTCCTGCTGACGCTGCGTTCAGGGACTGGCCTGAGCTGATAAGAACAGATCGAGGCAGGGTTTGGACCCGGTTTAGGGCGAAAAGTCTGTGACGATTAAACAATAGACCCTCCTCAGACCTGACGATAAAACACAGACTCAACCAACAAACCGGGATTGAACTGGGCCTAGAACAAAGAACCAGAGTAAAACTGGACTGGACCAGGACTAAACCAGGACTAAACCAGGACTAAATTAGGACAGAGCCACGTCAAACTATGAATTTAAAAAGTTAAAATGGGACAAAACTAAACCAGGACTGCACTAAATTTAAACTAAACCATAATGAAACTAGGACTAAACAGAACCTAGACTAAAACCAGAGTAAAACTGGACTGAACCAGGACTAAGTTGGGACTAAATTAGGACAGAGCCACATCAAACTATGAATTTAAAAACTTAAAATGGGACAAAACTAAACCAGAACTGCTCTAAATTTAAACTAAACCATAATGAAACTAGGACTAAACAGAACCTAGACTAAAACCAGAGTAAAACTGGACTGAACCAGGACTAAGTTGGGACCAAAACCAGGACTAAAGTAGAAACAGGACTGAACCACGTCTGGAACAAAAGACGTAGCTTTAACTTTAGCATCATTTTGTGCATTGATAGAAAAAGTAAATGTAAAGGTGACTGTACCATTCCGGGTCGAGGGTACGGGACCTTGCCCTGGAACGGGACCCACTGATAGTTGGGCCCCTCTTTGTGAGCGAAGGGCCCCAGGAAGGCTCTACGGATGTCGTTCATGGAGTAAAGACACACGGCCGAGCCTCGGAAAACACTGCTGCTGCCAAATAGTGAGACGGGTTAATATCACAGACTAGGACTAAACCAGGACTAAACCAGGACTAAACCAGGTCTAAACCAGGACTGAACCAGGACTAAACCAGGACTAAACCAGGACTAAACCAGGTCTAAACCAGGACTAAACCAGGACTAAACCAGGACTAAACCAGGTCTAAACCAGGACTAAACCAGGACTAAACCAGGACTAAACCAGGACTAAACCAGGACTAAACCAGGACTAAACCAGGACTAGACCAGGACTAAACCAGGTCTAAACCAGGACTAAACCAGGACTAAACCAGGACTAAACCAGGACTAAACCAGGACTAAACCAGGACTAAACCAGGTCTAAACCAGGACTAAACCAGGACTAAACCAGGTCTAAACCAGGACTAAACCAGGACTAAACCAGGACTAAACCAGGACTAAACCAGGACTAAACCAGGTCTAAACCAGGACTAAACCAGGTCTAAACCAGGTCTAACCCAGGACTAACCCAGGTCTAACCCAGACTCTGACCTGGAAGTAGAGAAGACAGTATAAACCAGGGGGTTCTTCCTGTCTCGTGTTTGCAGCAGGAACACGTCGCCTGAGGGACACATTAAACAGGACAAAGGTCAGAGGTCAGGGGTCAGGGGTCAACGCTAGGATAAACAGAGCTGACGGAGACTCACGGAGTTCGTCGAAGTACGTGTCGCTGCCGTCGGCTCCGGGCACAGAGCAGATCAGACGGGTTTTCAGGAACGTGGTCCATTTGTTGACGAGACTCCTCTGTCCTCCCAGATCGTTCTGTCGGACACAAACACGGCGGCCATATTGGGAAGGGCACAACGAGACCACACCTAGTTCTGTTTGTTCTGTTTTTCTTACTCTGCAGAGTTGTCCGATCCGAGAGTACGTGGATTTCCCGATTCCCTGAGCCTCCACCGCCGTTTCCCGGAAAAAGAAGAAGACCTTATCGTCGTCGGGGTTTTCGCTCTCGGGAACCCAAAAGGAACCCACGAACTTGGGCTCTGAGACAGAATGAAAACAGGAGCGTCAGAAACAGAAGGAAGAAGGAGCAGAAACAGAGCGACGGAGGCAGGAGTCGGACCGTTGAGCCAGCGAGAGTCGTGCTGCTCCGTCCGGATCGAAGGACGACGGCCCAGGCTCCGGAAGATGGTGAAGTCTCGTCCCATCAGGTCCGTGGCCACACCTGCGTACAGCTCATCACCTGCAGCACACACACCTGTCAGGACCTGCTGCTTCACAATGTTCTGCTCTTACTTCTCATTTTTACACCATAAACTGGACAATCCATGAGATATTTGATGAAGGTTGATGCTGTACTGTGTGTGTAGCCTACTTGTGGATGTGTATTATGTATTTCTTTTCTTGTCCCAGTCTCAGACTCTCCTCCAAAATCAGTCTAGAGACCTCTCCTGCTTCTCTTTTATTAAAAAATAAAACAAGACCAGTTTTTCCTCCAAAATACTAATCCATTTGACCAAACTGAAGTTTAGAGTTTAGCGTTAGCTTAGCTGTGACGTCAGCGTCAGGACGACAATTATCTCCTCCTCGTTAAACATTACGTGATTGAATTGACAGTATTTATCTGTGTTTTACGTTGTCTCCCTTTTCTCTGTTGATGCTTTTCTTTTTTCAGCTGTTTCTCTGTTAAAAGACATATTCAGCTGAAAATACACTTTATCTGCAGCTATTAAACTTCCTGGAACGTCATGTGACAAGTGTCGACCAATGGGAGCGCTCCTTTTTGGAGCATGTGATTGTCCAAGGTTTTCTGTTCCTGAATAGAGGTTCTCATCTGTTACAATCCCTCAGAATAAACAGTAGATGGATCAGAAAGACTTTGTTTTTACACCAATTACTATACTAATTTTATAATAAACTATTTGGGTTTGAACCATTTTCCAGAAGAAATAACAAGGTGTAGTGTGGTTTCTCACCGACGAGGACAGACGCTGCCTGGTGTCTGGGATCATATGGACTCTTCCCTTTCCCGTCCTCTACTTTAGACGGATCGATCCTGAAAACGTGGTCCTGCGATAAAAGAAAGCACATTGAGGACTGGCTCCAGACTGAAGCGGACCTGCTCTGATCTGAGTCCAGTCCTGACCTCCATCCGGTTCCCGACCTCCACGAAGGCACAGGTCGGGTGGAAGGCCCCGGTGCCGCAGGCGTAAAGGTGAGTTCGGTTAAAGTGGTGCAGCAGCTTCACGTAGTTCACACAATCAGTCTGGAAACAGGAACGAACACAACACCGTCGGGTTAGAGATGGAACTACAACAATAACTAGAACCACAACTGTTAGAAGACGGCTGCAGCAGTCTGTTCTCAGGCAGCATCTAGTTTTAAACACATAAACTGTCTCATTAAAACTCATCTTGAACGTGTATTGTTTTGTCTCAAATTTAGCATTTAGCATTTAAGCATACTACAGACTGACACACTTCTCCATAAATTAAACAAGTCAACATTTCAGCTTCTCAGGCCTTTATTTTTATTATTATTTATCATTATTTTTATTTTCTTGTATTTAATTCCTGGTCTTTGATCTGAAGTCATGATCAGAGTCAGAACGGTCCTCGTTTACTCAAAAAAGTGGACTTTTACATCAAACAAGAGACAAAATCTTCAATAAGAGAAACACAAAAGTCCTTCCTGTGTCACCCCTGACCTCTGACCTCTCTCTGAGTCATGATTGGTTAAAAACACTGGATCAAACACAGAGGGTTGTGACCTCAGAGACTGATCTAAAGCTGCATTGTCCTCTTCTCCTCAATCATTAACTCCATCTGAACATGGACCATTCATCTTTATATGTTTTATCTTTCTTGAGGATTTAAAAACTGATTCTTGGTCCAGTTCAACACAGTTTAAACAGCTTTGTGGTTATATTTGTGACCATTTTTCCAACATTTTTCAACAAACTGCAGAGTCTCCTGTGTTTATTTTGAAAGTGATGCAAACTGAGCATGATTTTTATGAAGTGTTCTGTAAAAGAAGCATTAAACATGGTTCTTGAGTTTTAAAACCTGTCGTCAGGTTCAAACCAGTGAAAAATAAACTATTATTGCATTTATAAGTCAAATATTTAGGATCAGGTGCGTCTGAAATAACAAAAAACAGTGAGAAGAAACATTTTATAACTGAGTCCAGGACAACAGCAGAAAGAAGTGAGCCCTGTTCTGGTTCAGTTTGAGAGAAAATCAATGGAGGAAACAATAAAGTGAATGTGGGACTGAATCAGAGCCGAGAATGTGGGGGATTTCTCTGTAGAGTCTGGACTTTGGTCGATGATCCACTCACGCCCAGCGCCGCTCAAATACCAGACCCTCCCTCCATTAAAACACTCTGAACAAGTCTGATGGACGAGTGGGATTTATTATCAACTATTTGTCATTTGCTCATTACTTTCTCTAAATGTAAAGTCCCAGTTTAATTCTTTGTCACAAAAAGACAAAGCTGCTGCTCCGTCTGTGTTTGTTTTGGTGAATTTGAGAAAAGCTGCCCTAGGGCCCCCTGTTGTTATTTGTTAGCCAAAAAAGTGACTTAGTCAATTTTATAAAAATTCCATTAAGGTTAAGAATAAAATAAATTAATTTTAGTGATATATTTAGGTCTAATCTGTGAGTTTCTGTGGGACTAAACCAGGACTAAACAACATTAGGACTGGACTAAACCAAGACTAAACTTTGGACTAAACCAGGACTAAATCAGGATTAAATTAAGACTAAACTGAGGAAGAACCAGGACCAAACCAGGGCTGAACAAAGACTCTACAAGAACAAAATCAGGGCTAAATCTGGACTAAATTTAGCGTAAACCAAAAAATCTGGATTAAACATTGGACTAAACCAGGACTTAACCAGAACTCAGCCTAGGACCATACTAAAACCAAATCTAGGATTAAACCAGGCCTAAAATGAAGGCTAAACTCTCATCAGAAAGGTTCAGAAAGGATCAGTATTTAATGGATGAGCTGTGAGTAAATAATCTCAGGTCAAAGATGATTGTAAAGTCTCTGAGAAAACGGTGAAAGAGAAGAGTGTTTACTCTGAGTCAGTGTTAGTCTGTGTCTGCTGTGTCCTGGTTTATGAGGGATGCTAACAGCTAACAGCTAAGAGCTAACAGCAGGGAGTTCAGGCAGTTTGGATCAGTTTGGTTCAGTTTGGTTTAGTTTGGTTCAGTTTTGGTTCAGTTTGGTTCAGTTTTGGTTCAGTTTGGTTCAGTTTGGTTCAGTTTTGGATCAGTTTGGTTCAGTTTTGGTTCAGTTTGGTTCAGTTTGGTTCAGTTTTGGTTCAGTTTGGTTCAGTTTTGGTTCAGTTTGGTTCAGTTTGGTTCAGTTTTGGTTCAGTTTTGGTTCAGTTTGGTTCAGTTTTGGTTCAGTTTGGTTCAGTTTGGTTCAGTTTTGGTTCAGTTTTGGTTCAGTTTGGTTCAGTTTTGGTTCAGTTTTGTCTAGTTTGGTGCAGTTTTGGTGCAGTTTTGGTTCAGTTTGGTTCAGTTTGGTTCAGTTTGGTTCAGTTTTGTCTAGTTTGGTTCAGTTTGGTTCAGTTTGGTTCAGTTTGGTTCAGTTTGGCTCAGTTTTGGATCAGTTTGGTCTATTTTAGTTCCTGACTCTTTCATGTCTCGGTTCTGTTCTTGTTTAAAGCGGTGGAGACAGAATGGAGTGTTTTTAATGAGACCTTCTCTGTTTTGAACTGATTAAATGTAAATCCTGTCAGAAGCGTGTCCTGCTGCAGAGACTGGTTTAAGACTGAGGTCACTTCGGGACACTTCTGGGGAATCACCTTTTACTCTGAAAGCTCCAGCTGTAAAACTAATATTCCACTAAAACTTCACAAACAACACTTTAATAAAGCTCTAAACTGAAACGGCCTGAAGCTTTTCCACGTGTCTCTGACTCAGACGTTTCTTGATTCATTTGGGAACATTTTTGCAATTTTTAAGAAGATTTATGCAAATAATAATGTTTCCAGATGCTTCTAAATTAAATAGGTTAAAAAAACTAAATACCAGGTCTGAATCTGGGCCTGAACCAGGACTAAGTCAACAGGACCAAGATAAACCAAAACTAAAACCAGGACAAGACCAGGTTAAACTCAGGTCTAAACCAGGTCTAAACTAGGACTAAACCAGGACTAAACCAGGACTAAACCAGGACTGAAGCTAGGTCTAACCAGGACTAAACCAGGACTACACCAGGTCTAAATCAGAACTAAACCTAGGTCTAACCAGGACTAAACCAGGACTAAACCTAGGTCTAACCAGGACTAAATCAGAACTAAACCTAGGTCTAACCAGGACTAAACCAGGACTAAACCTAGGTCTAACCAGGACTAAATCAGGACTAAACCTAGGTCTAACCAGGACTAAACCAGGACTAAACCAGGTCTAAACCAGGTCTAAACCAGGACTAAACCAGGTCTAAACCAGGTCTAAACCAGGTCAGAAACAGGACTAAACCAGGACTAAACCAGGTCTAAACCAGGA
>CM072154.1:24118143-24137172 GCA_036850595.1 Rhyacichthys aspro | reverse complement strand
TCGGTTCAGTCCCAGATCTAGTCCAGGTTTAGTCCTGGTTCAGTCCCAGATCTAGACCAGGTTTAGTCCTGGTCTACGTCTGGTAAATACAGATAAATGCAGAGGACTGTGACATAACCCTTCTCCAGATGAAACAGGGAGCAGCTGAAGCAGAAACACTCACAGTGATGTCCTTCCCGGCCCAGTTACACTCCTCTCTCCAGTCGACCGGAGCCGGCCAGTAGATCTGGAACACAACCAACAAACTGGTTTAGCTCTGCTCCAAACATCTACAGAAGAAAAACCTGAGTGTTGGCTCCAGTCATCCTCCACTATCTTTTTATTGTTATATTCTGCTTTTGAGGTTTTTATTTGAACTCTTTCTTGGGTCCATCTCTTGATTACTATTACTGATGATTAACCTCAACGTCTCCTGTCCGTCTTCGATCCACACACGTACTTTCAGCTTTGGACCAGACCCAGTCATTTACTCCCAGAAAGCATTTAAACATCCCAATAATGTGAGTTCAATGAGACACTTGTGTTGTGTTGGTGTGACCTCTGACCTTGTGCTCCTGTTTGGCGATGTTGTCCAGAGACAGAGACAGCAGGAAGTTCTTGGCTCCGACGAAGAGCCGTCCTCGTTCCTCGTCCAGAAGCAGAGCTCCGAAACAACAGGATCGCTCCAGATCGAAGCGCCTCACGCCGTGGAACTGCTGCAGCTCTGAACAGACACAACAAAACACTTCTACTTTATTCAAGTACAAACAGGATAAACAGTGGAAAATAAATGGATGTTTTGTGATTTAGTCCCTTGTAGTATTTTCTAAAGCTTAGAATAAATACATTAAAAGAGAAACCAGTAAATTAGTAGATATCTGACCAAATGTAATAATCAAGCTTTAAAACCTAAACAGTGGCTGAAAATGAAGAATAAACTGCAGCTGAACAGAGTCTGATGATAAAAACAGAGCAGCGTCATGAGGCTGATGCAGAAGATAAAGGTTTAACTCAAGAAACTCCTGAAGCTGTGACAAAACAGCTGATCATTTATCTGTAAAACATTATGTAAAGATTAAAGACTGGATCAGATGGAAAATAAAAAACTCTGAGGTGGGTTTAGAATTGGTTTAGCGCTGGTTTGCTTCTGGTTTTTACGGAGGCTGTTTATAGGAGAATAAAAGGAGAAGCACTGTTAGCGTTAGCCACATTAGCTGAAGGCAACCTCAGACCTTAGGGAGACATTCTGGTTTTCTTTTTCAGACGCCTTATTTCTAAATGGGGAATGTTTTTAATTTATTTTAAGAGAAGGATTTTTTTAAATGTTTTATTTAAATTGCCGAATGTTTTTGTTGTCTTTTTTTTTTTTTTGAGATATGTTTTTTTATTATTTTAATTGAGAAATTTTAAATTATTATTTTAAGAGATGAGTGTCTTTTTTGAGGCCGCATTTAATCTCCTTCTGCTTTTATTTTTGTAGTGAACAAAAACAATTTTGATGATGCACCTCAGGGCCATCATAGTTTTGGTCCTGGGTCTGTCCCAGATTTAGTCCTGGTTTAGTCCTGGTTTAGTCCTGGTTTAGTCCTGGTTTATTCGTTTATTCTTAATAGTAACAGGCTGAAACTAACTGTAGTATAATAAAAATACAACATTATGTGATATTTATGTAGACTTTAAGCAGGAAAAGCTTCAAATATCAGATCTTTAAAAGAAGAACAGACTGTTTTTGCTGAAGTTTTGGTTTAAATAATGAAGCCAAACGTCCTCAAACCTGGACAGAGGACTTTGATCTGAGCTGTTTACGTCTGAACACAGTCCGTTTGTGTAAAGCAGACATTAAACTGAGCTGAAGTTTGGATTAACCCACACTTTCCCTGCAGCCTCCAGTCTGTTCCTCTGTGGTTCAACTCTGACACAAACAGAGGCAGAGCCCAGCGTTTTATAGATTTACAAAGTGCACCACATTCAGTCAATAAACACGAGACACGAGCCACAACCGTTCCACAATTACAGCCTCAGACCCAAGAATCTGAGCCTCGGAGGAAACGCAGACTCGAGTCACAACAAAACCTTTTATTGATTCACTTTCACGTCTGATGTTTGTCAGAATCATCAGAAACACAAAAACCTGGTCCGTGATGACGACTTCTGGGAGGAGCATCATTAAAAACTCACAATAAATGGATTTTACACAGAAACAGGCTCATAACCTTTTTATATGACACAGCATTGGGCTTGTTTGGTCAAAACCAGAAGTAATTAAGGACTAAACCAGGTCAAAACCAAACCAGGCCTAAACTGAACCTGGAACAGTTTAAACTTGGACTAAATCAAGACAAAACAAAGATAAACCAGGACAAAAACACTTCATGACCCTGTATCAGGACAAACCTGGGTTTAAACAGGTCTAAACCAAACTGGACTGATCCAGGACTAAAGCCAGGTCCAGACCAGGGTCCTGTTCTCTGAAGCTAAACCCGTCCTGGATGTTTCTTCAGTGGATCATGAAGAAGGTGATTAACTCTAGAGTTAACTGTGTGTTTCTGGAGCCGAGAGCTTCATGAGAAACAGGACGAGTCTAAACGACCAATCACAGCGACGAGGAGAGTAAACACCAGGAAACACTTTATAACAACTCTATAAACACTATAATAACAGTAAGCATTAATAGATGTGTAATTAATAATTAATTCATTAATTAACTATTTATAGAGACTGAAATATTTACATGTAATAATACATAATTCTACATGTGTTAATAATGTAATAGTGATTATTAATGTTGGATTAATGCTTTGTAAATGATGAATGAAGTTGTTATAATATAATATAGTGTGAGTTATTCCAAAGTGGTAACAACAACACTAAACAGAACAGAACCAGAGACTAATGAACGTCACAGACAGAGGAACAACAGAAGAGTTTAGTTTATTAAAGCCTGCATTAAATCAATGTCAGAGTCTATTAAAACTGTTCTGAACATGAAGCTGACGATAAAATCCATTTTCAGCTCGTCTCTGATTGGTCAGTGTTTCTGTTCTGGATCTGAACCTGTTTCAGATCAGTTTATCGTTCAGAGATCGACCTCGAGACCAGCTTCTGAAGGTTCCCTCTGAACCTCCAGAGACCAGGTCCACTCCAGGATTAAACAAAGATTAAACCAGGATTGAACCAAGTCTAAACCAGGTCTAAACCAGGATTAAACAAAGATTAAAACCAGGATTGAACCAAGTCTAAACCAGTTTAAATTAGGACCAAATCAAGACTAAACTCGGTTCAGAAACAGGACTAAACCTGGACTTAACCAGAGTCTTGTTACTGAAGCGCGTTTGTGATTTTACTCAGAATTAGTTCAGATCAGACTTGAGCAAAACCCCTGAGGACTAGACCAACACAAAATCAATAATAATCAAGGACTAAACCAGGACTAAACCAGGTCTAAACCAGGTCTAAACCAGGTCTAAACCAGGACTAAACCAGGTCTAAACCAGGTCTAAACCAGGTCTAAACCAGGACTAAACCAGGTCTAAACCAGGACTAAACCAGATCTAAACCAGGTCTAAACCAGGACTAAACCAGGTCTAAACCAGGTCTAAACCAGGACTAAAACAGGACTAAACCAGGACTAAACCAGGTCTAAACCAGGTCTAAACCAGGACTAAACCAGGACTAAACCAGGTCTAAACCAGGACTAAAACAGGACTAAACCAGGACTAAACCAGGTCTAAACCAGGTCTAAACCAGGACTAAACCAGGACTAAACCAGGTCTAAACCAGGACTAAACCAGGTCTAAACCAGGTCTAAACCAGGTCTAAACCAGGACTAAACCAGGTCTAAACCAGGTCTAAACCAGGTCTAAACCAGGTCTTACCTTTGTAGGACAGCTTCATTCTGGGTGAGGATGAGGATGAGGAGGATGATGTTGAGGATGAAGAGGAGGAGGAAGAGGAGGAGGATGAAGAGCGGGACACGGAGGACGAGGCGTGAGCTGCAGCTAAAGCTAACAACATGAGGCCGCTGCAGGTCACCATCATCATCATCGTCATCATTCTGGCTCTAGACCCAACGAGACCCAACGAGTCCCAACGAGACCGGGTTTAATCCACAAATCCAAGTCCTGCTCAGTCCGGGTTTAGTCCAGGTCCGGGTTAAAGGTCGAGTCTGGTGTAATCCACAGATGAAGATGAAGATGTTTGTAGCTCCTTAAAAAGACTCTGAGGTTGAGCTGTTAGATCCAGAGAGAGACAGGAGCATCACTGACGACTCTGACCTGAAACACAGACAGAAAAACTGATTTAACACAACTCACAACACATTAATATAGAATCAGAACGTTATTGTCCCAGAGGGAAGTCTGTCTTGGACTAAAGTGCAGCTGTAAAACATTACAACAATAAATACAGTGAGATACACAGACATGCTGCAAATAAAAATAAAAAGAAAGAGCTTGTTATGAAGTTTTTGTTTGTTCAGCAGTGATCAACATTAGAATAAATATCTACAAAAACACTTAAATGTCCAGTTTTTACCCTCTTTCTGTCCTGAATCTCCTGATTTTCCTAAAACCAAAGCATTGTTCTTGAATCTCATTTGTCTGTAGACTGTCAATCACAGAGTTACCACGGCAACGACAATATTAACCAATAGAAACAGATCAACAGTGTTCCTCAGGTCTGTAGCTCAATAATGATTGGTTTTGAAGTGTGAGGCTAATGCTAAGCTAACGCTAAGCTAATGCTAAACTCTAAATTTCAGTTTGGTGAAATGTATTAGTATTTTGTGGTTTTATTTTTTAATAAAAGAGAAGCAGGAGAGGTCTCTAGGCTTTTGGAGGAGAGTCTGAGACAGAGACAATAACAGAACAGGGACTGGAGCTTTAAATCCAGCCCAGGATCTCGGTCAGAGCCAGTTTTCAGCGACAGAAGGATCTCCACATGAGTCAGATTCAGACTGAGGCCTAATGAGGCGGCAGTAACAGGACGGATGAACGATGGAGCTGCAGACGGAGACGCAGAGTTAACATAATGAAGATATTCAGATGTACAACTGTATTTTCAGTTTCCTGCAGATTCCATTGAACTGAGATTTGAAGCAGTGTGATTCTTCTGAGACGGTGCTGAATCAGTGTTCCTCTCGGGTCACGTGAGACTTTATAAATCCAAAGATCTCTGAGCTGTCGGTTCACTTACAGTAGATCAGAAAGAGCCGTGTTGAATTAAACTCACTGTGTTTTACCTTAAAGCTAAACTCTGTCTCGGAAAAAATAGCCATCTACAGCTCCACAGAGAGGACAAAATACTGACAAGAGATGGAAACTGAACGGATAAACTGCTCCGGAGCAGGTTTAGATCCTGATAAAAGACAGAAACATGGACCAGAGGCCAAGACGAGGAGAGAGAAACAAGACAGAACAGTCTGGATGAACTTTAAACACGTGATGAATGACATTATTTTGATCAGAATAGGTTTAAATGTCTGTATTTTACTGAGCTTCACTGATTAATTCTGTCCCACAAAGAGCAGTCTCCACATGTTTCATCAGAACTGAGCTAAAAGTGAATCTAGTATCATCTGTTTTATGTGTTCTCAAAGTTTTACGACTGAACTCACACTAATCCAAAGAGTTTCACTGATGATTTTAGACACAGTTTCTGCACTTTTCTTTTGGATTAAAGTCAATTATCAAAGTTCAAACTAAACCACAAAACTCTGTCTTCTTTCTCACTCCATGTTGTTAAAGTGATATTGTGCAGTGGACAGGTTTAAAGGGCATCTAGAAGTGAAGCTTTTCTGCATTTTTAAGGGTTAATGTTCAAAGACAAATAATCTCTCTGACTTACATTAATACATTGTCGTAAATGTACCTCAGTTTCACAGTTAACGCTGATGCTGCTCTAGACTCACTTCTTCGTTATTATTCTTTGTGTAAACTCTTTCCGTTCTGTCTGTGATTGTTCAGACTCAGTTTATTTCACAGACACATGAGTTAAAGACTGTTCGGGTTTGTTTTTAATGAGGTTAAAGAGACATTTCTGCAGATTTAACTCAGTATTAGGCCCAGGTTTCACCAACACAGACAAAAACCTGCATAAAACGTATTTAAAATGCTGCATGATGCATTGAACATATACACTTCTCATTCAGTCTCAGCATTATTCTGGAACCAACCGGAGCTAATGCTGAGGATTTAGATTTAAAATGTATTTGCTTATGTTCCACTTTTCCTTTAGCTTCTGCTGATGTTTGATTTTTGAGCTCGAGCCTGAATCGATGCCACTTCATCATTATTCTGTGTTTGACCTGCTCCAACACGACTCCCAGGTTCAAAATCAATACAAATACACTTCCCTTCTGAGTTTTTTAAAACATTTATCTGCTGCAGACTCGAACAGAGGAGAAAACACGGCGAGCAGCGTCGGATCTGGAGAATAGAGCTATTGAAGGATGGATAAAGGCCGTAGTATGGACCAGACTGAGCTGAGGGTGAATGCACAGAGCCTGGGCACCACATATACACTGGGTTATTGTGAGGAGAAAACTGTGGCCACTTTGTGAATAAACAGAAGAGTTGGAGTTAGTTTGAATAGTATTTAAGGATAATGCATCTTCAGAAATGTACAAGTATTGATTTTTAGAGAAACAAATAAGATCAGTCTTTCTTTTATATAAGTTGATTAAACAGGGATGTCAAACCTGTGTTCACCACTTTAGTTTATTTTATTTTATGTACTTGTTTATTTTAAGGACAGTGCACATTAACAAACACTTGGTACAAAGGTGTTTTGGCCTGATTTGTGTGAGCTGCACCTCACAGCGCCCTCTGGAGGCTGATCCTGGAGCAGACGATAGAAGCTTGTTTAAAAGTTTTATCGTTTTCAAAACTCAATAGATCTTCTCTAAGTTAAACGTCATAAATAATAAAATAAATAAATGAAATAAATACGGTTAAACTCTGACATCATCATCGGGAAAAATACAGTCGCTTTAAGTTTAGACCTGATCCAGTCCTGTTTTAGTCCTGATTTGAGTCAGTTTTACTCCTGGTTCGTATCTGGTTTGAACCTAGTTTTACTTTTGATTAAAGACTGGTTTAGACCTGATCCAGTCCTGTTTTAGTCCTGATTTGAGTCAGTTTTACTCCTGGTTCGTATCTGGTTTGAACCTAGTTTTACTTTTGATTAAAGACTGGTTTAGACCTGATCTAGTCCTGTTTTAGGCCAAATCTAAGGCCATTTTATTTTTTGATTAGACCTAATTTAGTCCTGTTTTAACCCTGGTTTATAGCTGCTTTTGTCCCGGTCACTCTTTAGTTCTGGTTTAGATTCAGTCCTGTTTTAGTCGTGGTTTTGCTCCATTTAGACCTGGTTTAGCCTCGTTTCCATAACCTCCACAACCTCCATAACCTCCACAACCTCCATAACCTCCATAACCCATGTTTATCTGAGTCCGCATCATGTAAATATAGTAATAATCTGTATCTGTGCTCCTGAAAACGCAGATTTTCCACGGCTCAGTGCTCGGCCCGACACATGGCTTCAGTTAGAGCCCGCAGAAATCCAGCTCCGAATAAAGCTGCGTCTCAATAAAACACTCTTTCATGCGTCTGAATGGAGCGCGGGCCGATGCCAAGAGCCAGGGATTAAAAAAAAAAAAAAACACAGGGAACGAGGAGGGAGGGGGGCACGCTGTCAAAAAGCAGCCCAAATACAGACGGACGCACAAAGAGCCGCCGCCTCCAGAGCTTCCACAGCTTCCAGAGCTTTAGAAGCAAACACAAAGAGAGCAATGGGAACAGAGTGTAACCTGTAGCTGCTGCAGAGCGGGACCGGGCCAGACAAAAGACAAACATGATGGGAACAGGCTTTAACGGGACACGCAACAATACACTAGTACACTCCAGGAGTCACCAGCAGGGGGAGTAGAGAGCATTAACTGAAGGGAAAGACTTTAGCTATGGTTGTTTTCTGTTTCAGTTTCAGTTTATCACCATTATTTTCAGGTTTGGTCTTGGTTTAGTTCTGGTTTTAGCCCCATTAGCCTCAGATTAGCTCAGATTTAGTCTTTAGTTTTAGTGTCAGGTTAAATCCAACATTTAATCTTAATCTGACCCAGTTTATTTTTAGTTTATTTGGCCTTGATTTCGTCCTGGTTATGTTCAAGTTTAGACCTGGTTTAGGCCCAGTTCCAAGTCTCTTTACTTGCCCTTTTCCCTCAGTCCTACCCCTTGTTCCTCACATGAAGGGTCAGGGGTCAGGGGTCAGGGGTAGAACTATGATTATGCCCCTTATTTCAGATTAAGTCCTAGGTTTAGTTTAGGTTCAGCTCCAGTTTTTGGTTTTAAATCCTAGGTTTATTTCTGTTTTTAAACCCAGGTAAGTCCCATATTCAGTCGGATTAAACTGAAACTGAAAAATTAAATGATCATAACCAGAATTGTTGGATCATTAATGCAATATTGATTTCTTTTCCTCCTTTGTACATGTTTAAATAAACCCTGCAAACAGTGAAGTTCCAGAAGGTCACGTGACTGCAGTGAAAAGTGCTGCAGGTAAAGTCCCGGTCCTGATCCCGACCGAGATCAGGGTTTTATCATTTCCTGGAAAAACGCTGCAGTCGGAGCCAGAGAAGGTTCATGAGAAAAGCAGGTGATGAAGAGGAACACTGCTGAGTTTAGAGACGAAGGAGCAGCTGAGAGGAGCAGAGTCAGGGACAAAGACAAGAGGCAAGGGCAGCAGATTTTATCAGTTGTATATCATATTTGAAGACTGTAAGAATCAATAATCACATAATTATTCAATAAACAGGCCTCAAAATAGCATCTTTTTTTATTAGCGCTATTAATGCAGCTGTTTTTTTTTGTAATTTTTCTGCTGCTTTTTTCAGCTCCAAAAGCACCTCTCCTGCTTCTCTTTTATTAAAAAATAAAACCAGACCAGTTTTTCCTCCAAAATACTAATCCATTTGACCAAACTGAAGTGTAGAGTTTAGCGTTAGCTTAGCTGTGACTTCAGCGTCAGGACGACAATTATCTCCTCCTCGTTAAACATTACGTGATTGAATTGACAGTATTTATCTGTGTTTTACGTTGTCTCCCTTTTCTCTGTTGATGCTTTTCTTTTTTCAGCTGTTTCTCTGTTAAAAGACATATTCAGCTGAAAATACACTTTATCTGCAGCTATTAAACTTCCTGGAACGTCATGTGACAAGTGTCGACCAATGGGAAAAATATCAAGTAGAGTATTTTTAAAGGGTGCATCCAGAAATGTTTGGTTTGTTTTAACAGTTCTTTGGTCAAAAGTCTGGTTAGTTTGGAGATGTGTAAATATGCTTTTTATTCTCTTTATGTCTAAAAACACAGTCCACTTCCAAAGTCTCGATATAAATTACAGGATGTAGAAGCTTTGTGAAATAAAACATCACATTTTAAATCTACAGTGCGTTACACAAAAGAAGAAATTGTGAAATTCAAAAGTGATAAAATGATACGAAATTGGTGCATCTCTTTGTATGTAATATTAATAAATCTGGGAATAAACCTGAGATGTTAATAGTAATAATGTTAACACTTCTCTCGTCTTTAGGTTAATTATATCAGTTTTGGAAAAATCCACTCTCACAGATCGACAAATATTGTGTCTCTAAGTCATTTTCATTCATCTTTTCGTGTACGGTTTATGATTATGGTCCGTTCTGACTCTAGTGACCTGTTAGTGACCCTTTTCACTGCTTTTACTGATGCATTCTGGGAAACTGAGTGCAGTACATTAGAGCTGCAGCCTGTCGTCTGTGAAATAAAAACCTGTCGTCTTTAAAAACCTGTTAAATCCAGATCTGTGCCTGACTGTGGACCTGAGAAAGTCTGGACTCAGTGGGACTCTGGAGCAGGTGCAGACCAGGACTAGAACAGGACTTAATTAGGTTCATGTGTCTTTACAAAAACACTGTAATCCACTTTAGTCCAGACCTGTTCAGACACAAAGACCCATAAAGACCGTCTTTAATCGACGTCAGGCTCAGACCGGACTTTATGGGATTTACAACGAGAAACAACTGAGACTTGGACCAAAACCGCCTGAAACTAAAACCATCCAAGACCAAAATAGACTGAGACCAAAACCATCCAAAACCGATATCGACCAAGGTCAAAACCATCTGAGACCAAAGCCAGTTGAAACCAAAACCGACTGTTATTGAGATCCATTCAGACTCGGTCCAGACTCTTATCACGAGTCTAATCCTGGTTTAGAATTTGTGTCGAGCTAAAATGACAAATGATAATCGAGGCAACTGCGAATAAAACTGCAGCTGAAAAAACAAAGCTGAATTTAAAGAATAAAGCTGAAATGAAAACTTAAAAGGACAAAGTACAAACAATATCAGAGTTGTTGTCATGAAAAGTCCCACTTCAGATGCATCTAACTCACAAATAATGAATCAGATCTGAAAACTATTTTGATTTTGAACAACTGGAGCTTCTGCTGAACGCGTTGGTATAAGATTTATATATGTTGAATAAAAAATGATCAAGAGACAACAATCTGAAAAAGGTTTTGGGTTTGATTCACTTTAATATGGATTTTCTGATACTTTGAAGATCATAATTCAAATTAAATAAATAACAGACCTTTAAATTATGCATTTTCTGAAAGACGACACTTTTCTCTACATTTTTATTTTATAATTTGTGAATGTTGATGAAAGTAGTGGGGTTCAAAAGGCCTGAAACTTAAGAGACAGAACTAGAGTGCACCACTCTAAGTCAGTCTCCTTAGCAACCATAGCAACCCATTATAAAGTCAGTTTATAAAATTATATGGTGACTATAAAAAAAAAATGGAGGTATATCATGTGAAAAGTATTGACATATTTAAAGTTTGACATTTGTAGAGGTTATAAAGTGGCAGAAAAACCTGAAAAACAGCAGAAAAAGCCATATTTTGCTGAAATTCTGACCATATTAAAGACCAAACAATGAGGGATAAGTGTCAGGTAAAAATGTTTGCTGGAATTCACTTTTGGAGGGAAATTCCTTTTGGAAACCTGTGTGTTTGGTGTAATTCCTGGTTTGGGAAGGGCGCCTTGAGGCAAAAAGAGACAGAAGTCCACCTGGATTTAAAACAGCAGGCTCCATTTAGACAAGAGCTAATCACACACAAATGTACTAACGATGATATTTAGTGTCACAGTGAAACATATTTTGATCAAAAAAGTACTTTGTTTAAATGTTAAAAATACTGTGTTGATTTTAAGAAACAGTTTATGATTAGATTCATTTTTTAATTAAAATTTAAACCCTCTGTGCTTCGTGTTTTCTAAATTAAAAGTGAATTTAAATAGACCTGCCTAGTCCTGGTTTAGTCTAGTCCTGGTTTAGTCTAGTCCTGGTTTAGTCTAGTCCTGGTTTAGTCTAGTCCTGGTTTAGTTTTTGCTCAGATTTAGTCCACATTTAGTCCTGGTTTTGGTCCCGTGCTCCTTTTAACCTCTGGGTCTCGTCTTGATTTAGTTCTTATTTAGTTTGAATGTCATTTAACACTTGTTTAGACCCACATTTAGACCAGATCTTAGCCCTGGTTTAGTCCAGATCTTAGTCTTGATTTAGTCCTCAGTTAGGTCCTGCTTTAGCCTTGATTAAAACCAGGTTTAGTCTTGTCAGTCTCAGTTTAACCCTGGTCTAGTCCTCTTTTAGTCTCAGATTAAGTCCTAAATTTGTCCTGGTTTTAGCCTCATTTAGTCCAGCTTTAGTCCAAGTCCTGGTTTAGTCCAAGTTAAGTCTCGTATTAGTTTTATTCTCATATTATTAAAGCTACAATTCTCTCAAAAATCAAACTAAACTGTCATATTTTTCTTCTACTTCACATTTATTTATTATTAACTCCAATATTTTTTATCATAATTACTTTGAACTCCATTTATTTCCTTTAAAACCCAGATCTTTTGCTCGTACCTGTCCACACTCGTCCACAGCAGAGTTTATTTGTCTCCACCTGAGCCTCTTCTCACTCTGTGAACTCTCTCCATCGCTTTTCATTAAACTCAAACTGAAAAAATCCACTATAAATCCTCATTTTGGCTCCGAAAACCTGTCATTCTCCAAAAAAATCTACCAAAATAAAAAAGAATCAAGTAGAAATCCCACTATATCCAAAAGGGAAAAGTGTAATTCCAGGTTTGGGGGAAAGAAGACGAAGGTGTAGTCCGATTGAAAAGGTGAAATAGTGGAAGAAAAGGCAGGTTGAAAGTGGAGTACGTCCCGTTTGTGTCTGAGCTGTGTTCAGGACGAGGGCTCAGCTGAGACTGAAGCCAGAAGAGAGTCCGAGGCAAAGACAGGACGGAGGGAGGGGACGGAGGAGGGGCTTAGGTGAGAAGAAATACAAGAGAGCAGCTTTAGACTCAAACAGAGCAGAACGCAACTAAACCAACTGTGTGTTGTGTAACGAACGGAGCTGAACGGAAAAAAAAACCCTGTTGATGTGAAACTGAGAAACGTCATAAATGTTTGCTTCACTTCATAAATTCATGCACTTTTATCACGTCCAGATTTATTAAGTTTTAATCATAATCCACTTGCTTTTCTCACTCAGACGTTTCCCTGTGGATGAGCTGATGAGGGGTCCGTCGTGTGGCTGGTGCTGTAAGCGCAGTCCACACAGCTTTACTTTACTTCTCACAGTTATGTTGTTGTACACATGTTAGAATACGCACACTACCATTATAAAAACACTAACAACAGAAGGAACGGGTTTGTTTGCTGCTAAATTAAACCACACAAGTCCTGCTACAAGTTCCAGAGACGTGTGAAAAGACATTTGACCCGATTTGAGGTTGGACGACACTTTCTGAGTCATGTTTGCCGTGCGTCCTTGTGGTTCTGTGTACGAGCATTATTATTATTATTATTATCCCGACAAACTCACGTCCAGCATTCTATCAATCAAAAAAATCTAAATATGTCAAAAAAGAACAAATAATGTTTCTTTATCATTGTGTCTGTGTAAATAGAACCAGAGGAAACATTTATAACTTGTTTAAAGCCCTTTTCACTGATGCACAGCTGCACAAAATGTAAGTAAACATTCATTTAATTTAAAATGTATCATCCATACCTCGTTCATCTCAATGAAAAAGGACTCATCTTGCACTTTTCTGAATAAAAAAGGCTGAAATCAATCAAAAAAAACATCTCTTTCTAAATTGAACCTAAACAAAAGCAGTCTGTGCAGAACATGAGTCAAACTGGTTATTATTGAGTCTGTACGAGCTGCTTATTTAAAGGAAAAGTTAGTCTGAGGATTCTCATGAATAGCCAATAATTATCCACTGAAAACTGCAGTCTTCACAGAAACCATGACATATTCGCCTTGATTTCTTCCCCATTAGCTCATCGTCATTTAGCGCTTCATTCATCGCTCTTTTCTCCAAAATAACGTCATGCTCCGGGTTTTATTCAGATCTAAACCTGAGGAGCCCTCAGACTGAGGCTGGATAAGGATCAGCAGCTCACAGATGTTACAGGTGTTATGACAGTGTAATGCAGGTGGTAATAACTGGTAATTACTGCTCATGAGGGCTTACGTCAGCGGCTCTTATCTCAGGTCAGAATCAGACCTGTGTTTATTTAAATAAATAAAAGACTCCATGAGATATAAAGAGACATGCAGCCTTTTCCTGAACATTTACTGAAAAAATACAGACTAAAAATATATATAACATGGAATAACCCCCAATAACACAAAGACATTTTACAAATTGGGAAAATAACAAGATATGGAGGTATTCTGCCTTTGTCTGAACTGAAAACACAGTTCAACCTGAAAGAAACTGCATTTTTACAGTATCTCCAGCTAAGATTAACGCTGGAGAGCCACATGGATCCAACACATGCCTGAAAACAAACTTAAAGAAGCTGTGAGGAAAAGGGAACTGTTTCTGTTTTCACATGGTTCCATCATCAGTAGTTTTAACGATCGTTTCCAGAACATTACTGTCTCCTCTTTTTACTCTTGACCCGACAACAGTGAGAATTCCAGTTCCTAAAACGACCTGTTGGGGGCAGTAATGAGACCAGAAGAGTCTAAACTGAAGAAGTCAACCTGAAGAAGAAGGTAGAGCAAACTTAACGACTTTGTTTCAATATTTAATGAGTATTCAGACTCATCTAGAGACTCTAACGTCAAATCTACTGACTTTTCTGGTTTTATTGGAGACTTTTGGAGATGTTCACGTCTGCGTCCAGAGTCCAGACTGAAAATGAATCACTCACTGAAGTTTTTTCTCTTGTCTCTTTTTGGTCCATTTAGATGTTAATGTACATTCAGTTTCACCAGGTCTGGACTCAGTAAATAACCTTTTTACCTAAATCATCTGCTCTTTTTACACATGAAACATTTCTGGAAAGACTCATGCGTCAGTTTAATTCTTGTCTCTTTTCTTCTTCTGCTCCTTCGTTTCCGTCAGAGTCTCGACTGGTCTTCATGGTCCAGAGTCTTCAGCGTGAGTCTCATTCCAGCGGCAGGTGAAGCAGCTCCCGGCAACACCGCCCCGTCCCACAGAGAAGTGACCCAGACGGAGGTCAGAGGTCACTCAGGAGGGGTCTCATGTCCAACAGAGAGGTTTACACACACTTAAAGAACAATTACAGCCTTCAGTGGTGGCCGTATGGTTCCCACAAGGCAATAAACTCATTATATATTCATGGTTTAGAAAGATTTCACACAGTTTTCTCAAGAATTTACAACAAAGCTCAAGTCTGAACAAAAGCTGAACATATAAAAGTTGGTTTAAGGATTTAAAGAGTTTGAATGTTTCCCAGAATTGCAGCGTATTTCCTTATTTGACATTATGAAAGTATATTTTAATAGTACTTTCTTCACTTTCTACTAAAACAGGATTCAAAGGGAACTAAATCCTGGCCTAAATTAAGACTTAATCAAAGATGAACCAAAATGGACTAAACTAGGACTAAACCAGTGCTTAAAGCAGCACTAAACTCAGACCAAACAAGGACTGAACTTAAAATTTAAATCAAAGGTCAGCAGTAAACCAGACCTATACTAGGGTTAAACCAGGACTAAACTCAGGACTAAATCAAGACCAGAAAAAAATGAACCTGGGACTAAATATGAGCCAGATATAAACTAAAGTCCGGCTTAAACTAGAACTAAACCGAGGTAATAGAGATTTGGACTAATGCAGGACTAAAGTGGAGCAAGACAAGGGCTAAACTGAGGACTAAATCAGGTCTAAATCAGGTCTAAACCAGGACTAAACCAGGTCTAAACCAGGTCTAAACAAGGTCTAAACCAGGACTAAATCAGGACTAAACCAGGACTAAACCAGGACTAAACCAGGTCTAAACCAGGTCTAAACGAGGACTAAACCAGATCTAAACCAGGACTAAACCAGGACTAAACCAGGACTAAACCAGGTCTAAACCAGGACTAAACCAGGTCTAAACCAGGACTAAATCAGGACTAAACCAGGACTAAACCAGGTCTAAACCAGGACTAAACTAGGACTAACCCAGGTCTAAACCAGGACTAAACCAGGACTAAACCAGGACTAAACCAGGTCTAAACCAGGACTAAACCAGGACTAAACCAGGACTAAACCAGGACTAAATCAGGTCTAAACCAGGACTAAACCAGGACTAAACCAGGTCTAAACCAGGTCTAAACCAGGACTAAACCAGGACTAAACCAGGACTAAACCAGGACTAAATCAGGTCTAAACCAGGTCTAAACCAGGACTAAACCAGGACTAAACCAGGTCTAAACGAGGACTAAGCCAGGACTAAACCAGGACTAAACCAGGTCTAAGCCAGGACTAAACCAGGTCTAAACCAGGACTAAACCAGGACTAAACCAGGACTAAACCAGGTCTAAACGAGGACTAAGCCAGGACTAAACCAGGACTAAACCAGGTCTAAGCCAGGACTAAACCAGGTCTAAACCAGGACTAAATCAGGACTAAACAAAAACTTTATTTGATATAAAACAAAGGAATGATTTTTGATGTTTTCAGTGAATCTAAAGTAAAAGACTGTACTCTGTCATTATCCTCGTGTCGTATCAGACGTGGCCCCTGAGTTGACCCCTGAGGTGACCCCGTTGGCCCCGCCTCCTGCCGTGGCCCCGCCCCCTCTGACCTGTCCGTCATAAAGCAGTCTGCTCTCTCCAGTCTTTTGTCTTTGGTTTAAAACAGCCTCTCACTGCTCTTTGTTTCTTCAGACGGATGTGAATGATGCTGGATTGGTCCCGGGACACACACAGACAAACACTGGCCCCAGGTTTACGGGCCCCCGCCGTGACCCCCGCCGTGACCCCCGCCGTGACCCCCGCTGTGACCCCGGTCGTTAGGGACAAGGTATTTCTGTAATTATGACGTTTTAAAATGAGGAAATGATAGTTTATGAATAAAGAGAAAGAGTGGGACGGATTAAATGATCTGAGATTGTTTTATAAGAGATCCAAGACTAAACCAGGACTAAACCAGGACTAAGTTAGGACTAAACCGGAACCAAATTAAGACTAAACCAGGACTAAACCAGGACTAAACCGGAACCAAAATAAGACTAAACCAGGACTAAGTTAGGACTAAACCGGAACCAAATTAAGACTAAACCAGGACTAAACCAGGGCTATAACTGAAGAAAACCAGGAAAAAACTGGGACTAAACCAAGACTAAACAAGACTAAAGCCAGCATTAAACTACAACTAAAAATAAAAAAGACAGAAACAAAACCAGGTCTAAATCAGGACTAAACCAGGACTATATCTGTACTAACACAACCAAGGATTAAACCAGGACTAATCAAGATCCAAATCAGGACTAAACTAGGAATAAACTGGGACCAAGTAAGGACTGGACCGAGATTAAACTGGGACTAAACCCAGAGGTAAACCAGGACTAAACCAGGACTAAACCAGGTCTAAACCAGGTCTAAACCAGGTCTAAACCAGGACTAAACCAGGACAAAACCAGGACTAAACCAGGACTAAACCAGGTCTGAACCAGGACTAAACCCAGAGGTAAACCAGGACTAAACCAGGTCTAAACCAGGTCTAAACCAGGTCTAAACCAGGTCTAAACCAGGACTAAACCAGGTCTAAACCAGGTCTAACCAGGACTAAACCAGGTCTAAACCAGGACTAAACCAGGACTAAACCAGGACTAAACCAGGACTAAACCAGGACTAAACCAGGACTAAACCAGGTCTAACCAGGACTAAACCAGGTCTAAACCAGGACTAAACCAGGTCTAAACCAGGTCTAAACCAGGACTAAACCAGGTCTAAACCAGGTCTAACCAGGACTAAACCAGGACTAAACCAGGACTAAACCAGGTCTAACCAGGACTAAACCAGGTCTAAACCAGGACTAAACCAGGTCTAAACCAGGTCTAACCAGGACTAAACCAGGTCTAAACCAGGACTAAACCAGGACTAAACCAGGACTAAACCAGGTCTAAACCAGGTCTAAACCAGGTCTAAACCAGGACTAAACCAGGTCTAAACCAGGTCTAACCAGGACTAAACCAGGTCTAAACCAGGACTAAACCAGGACTAAACCAGGTCTAAACCAGGACTAAACCAGGACTAAACCAGGACTAAACCAGGACTAAACCAGGTCTAAACCAGGACTAAACCAGGTCTAAACCAGGACTAAACCAGGACTAAACCCAGAGGTAAACCAGGACTAAACCAGGTCTAAACCAGGTCTAAACCAGGTCTAAACCAGGACTAAACCAGGACTAAACCAGGACTAAACCAGGTCTAAACCAGGACTAAACCAGGACTAAACCCAGAGGTAAACCAGGACTAAACCAGGTCTAAACCAGGTCTAAACCAGGTCTAAACCAGGTCTAAACCAGGTCTAAACCAGGACTAAACCAGGTCTAAACCAGGTCTAAACCAGGTCTAAACCAGGACTAAACCAGGTCTAAACCAGGTCTAAACCAGGTCTAAACCAGGACTAAACCAGGTCTAAACCAGGTCTAAACCAGGACTAAACCCAGAGGTAAACCAGGACTAAACCAGGACTAAACCAGGACAAAACCAGGACAAAACCAGGACTAAACCAGGACTAAACCAGGACTAAACCAGGACTAAACCAGGACTAAACCCAGAGGTAAACCAGGACTAAACCAGGTCTAAACCAGGTCTAAACCAGGTCTAAACCAGGTCTAAACCAGGACTAAACCAGGTCTAAACCAGGTCTAACCAGGACTAAACCAGGTCTAAACCAGGACTAAACCAGGACTAAACCAGGACTAAACCAGGTCTAAACCAGGACTAAACCAGGACTAAACCAGGACAAAACCAGGACTAAACCAGGACTAAACCAGGACTAAACCAGGTCTGAACCAGGACTAAACCCAGAGGTAAACCAGGACTAAACCAGGACTAAACCAGGACTAAACCAGGACTAAACCAGGACTAAGCCAGGTCTAAACCAGGACTAAACCAGGACTAAACCAGGACTAAACCAGGACTAAGCCAGGTCTAAACCAGGACTAAACCAGGACTAAACCAGGACTAAGCCAGGTCTAAACCAGGTCTAAACCAGGACTAAACCAGGACTAAACCAGGTCTAAACCAGGACTAAACCAGGACTAAACCAGGACTAAACCAGGACTAAACCAGGTCTAAACCAGGACTAAACCAGGACTAAACCAGGTCTAAACCAGGACAAAACCAGGACTAAACCAGGACTAAACCAGGACTAAACCAGGTCTAAACCAGGACTAAACCAGGACTAAACCAGGTCTAAACCAGGACTAAACCAGGACTAAACCAGGTCTAAACCAGGACAAACCCAGGACTAAACCAGGACTAAACCAGGACTAAACCAGGTCTAAACAGGACTAAACCAGGACTAAACCAGGACTAAACCAGGACTAAACCAGGACTAAACCAGGACTAAGCCAGGACTAAACCAGGACTAAACCAGGACTAAACCAGGACTAAACCAGGACTAAACCAGGACTAAACCAGGACTAAACCAGGACTGGGCCAGGTCTAAACTCAGGACTCAAACCAGGACTAAAC
>CM072154.1:24083144-24110411 GCA_036850595.1 Rhyacichthys aspro | reverse complement strand
TATTTAGTTTCATGGACTGAGTCCTGTCCCGTGAACCGTCCCGAAGCTGTCGGGGGACGAGTGTTGTCATGACGACGGTGTCCTGTTCAGAGCCGACAGGAGCTGAATAATGAATGAGGACGAGGAGACGGGGACGAGGAGACAGGGATGAAGGGACACAGGGAGGAGGAGACGGGGACGAGTAGACGGGGACGAGTAGACGGGGACGAAGGGACGAGTAGACGGGGACGAAGGGACGAGGAGACGGGGACGAAGGGACGAGGAGACGGGGACGAAGGGACGAGGAGACACGGGGAGGAAGGGACACAGGGACGAGGAGACAGGGACGAGGAAGACCAGGACTAAGTCGGGTGTAACCCGGGTCTAAACCAGGTCCATTGTCCCCGGGGAATGAGTGGTATGTGAGTGATGTGGTGCGTTCAGGACACACTCGGACAATTTCAAGAATCCAAGCTGCATTTTTGTGCTGCTCTGACTTCACTGGAGATAATCACTCTGGCAGCTCTGAAGGGGCAGCACTGACGGGGCAGCACTGACGGGGCAGCTCTGAAGGGGCAGCACTGACGGGGTAGTTCTGAGGAGGTTCAGGGAAATCACGAAAAATGGGTAAAATGTTGATTTCACTAAAAACAAGTGTCTAAACCTTGTGAGGCTCACGATGAAACTTAAAGGCCTCAGTTTCTTGAGTCTAGTGTTGGTTTAATTCACAGTAGATTTAATTAGTTTTAATTCAGAAACAGCCTCAAGACACTGACTTTAACCAAAACATTTAAAATTAACACCAAATTTTGTGAAATATTGAAATCAAGTCTTACCCTATCTCTTGCAATAAATAAATAAATAAATAAATAAATAATGGACATTTTGCACAAAAAGTAAAAATTGATAGAATAAATGTTTTTGATTCTCCCAGATAACCTCCCAGAAAATATAAGATGGAAAAAAGAAATATGTTTTTGTTGGGTTTTTGTTCATTATTGTTTTCATTGTTCATTTACATTTGATATTTTAATGTCAATCTTTAAAAGAGCTTTTTTGTGTCCAAGGGTTAATCCTGGTTTAGACCAGGTTTGTTTGGTTTATTCCTGGTTTAGTTTTAACTAAGATTTGGTCCTTGGTTCTGGTCTAGTCCAGCCCTGACCCAGTCCCGGTCTTGTTTTAGTCCTGGTTAATCCGGTTTTCCTCCAGGTCTCAGTCGGGTTTTTGCAGATCTCAGAGAAACTTGAGTGTGGCCTGTTCCTCAAACCGAGCCCAGCAGGAGTCTCTCGGAGGATTTAAACCTGTCAGATCCGGTTTTAGGAGAATTAAAGCCACACTTCCACCTCCAGCTGGGTCTCTGTCAGCACCGCGGGTTTTAGACGGATTTAAACCCAGCAAGTCCAGGTTCAGCAGGATTTTACTCTGATGGGGGCTAAAAACGCTGCTGAAGCATAAAAACAGGAATAAAACTTTATCCAAGACTTTATTAGGATTAAACTAATAATTCTAAACTAAACCAGGACTAAACCAGGACTAAACCAGGACTAAACCAGGACTAAACCAGGACTAAACCAGGACTAAACCAGGACTAAACCAGAACCAGACTAAACCAGGACTGAACCAGAACCAGACTAAACCAGGACTAAACCAGGACTAAACCAGGACTAAACCAGGACTAAACCAGGACTAAACCAGGACTAAACCAGGACTAAACCAGAACCAGACTAAACCAGGACTGAACCAGAACCAGACTAAACCAGGACTAAACCAGGACTGAACCAGAACCAGACTAAACCAGGACTAAACCAGGACTGAACCAGACTAAACCAGGACTAAACCAGGTCTACCAGCTAAACCAGAACCAGGATAAACCAGGACTGAACCAGAACCAGACTAAACCAGGACTAAACCAGGACTGAACCAGAACCAGACTAAACCAGGACTAAACCAGGACTGAACCAGAACCAGACTAAACCAGGACTAAACCAGGACTGAACCAGACTAAACCAGGACTAAACCAGGACTGAACCAGGACTAAACCAGAACCAGACTAAACCAGGACTGAACCAGAACCAGACTAAACCAGGACTAAACCAGGACTGAACCAGAACCAGACTAAACCAGGACTAAACCAGGACTGAACCAGAACCAGACTAAACCAGGACTAAACCAGGACTGAACCAGACTAAACCAGGACTAAACCAGGACTGAACCAGAACTAACCAGACTAAACCAGACTAAACCAAACCAGCCAACCAGACTAACCAGAACTGAACCAGAACCAGACTAAACCAGGACTAAACCAGGACTGAACCAGACTAAACCAGGACTGAACCAGAACCAGACTAAACCAGGACTAAACCAGGACTAAATCAGAACCAGACTAAATCAGGACTGAATTCAACTGCCGTAAATTTTGTATTTTATTTTTTAGCTACACACATTACGTGTGTTGTTTTGTACATTTATTTTGAAAATTCAAAGGTAGGAACTGTTTTTCAAAATTTTGGTTCCGCCCTTACGATTAATCGAGACGCACGCCGTGAGTTGTTGTTGTTGTTGTTGTTGTTCCGAGCCATCAGTAAAAGAACTCTTTACTGATGAAGGAAAGGACTGATCCTGAACCAGGTCTAAACCAGGTCTAAACCAGGTCTAAACCAGGTCTAAACCAGGTCTAAACCAGGTCTAAACCAGGTCTAAACCAGGACTAAACCAGGACTAAACCAGGACTAAACTAGGTCTAATCTAGGTCTAAACCAGGACTAAACCAGGACTAAACCAGGACTAAACCAGGTCTAAACTAGGTCTAAACTAGGTCTAATCTAGGTCTAAACTAGGTCTAAACTAGGTCTAAACTAGGTCTAAACCAGGACTAAACCAGCAATAAAAGCTAACCAAACAAGACCAGGCCAGCAGAGGAAAAACAAAACTAAATACTAACCCAGAACTAAATAAGACTAAACCAGGACCAAACTGGGACTAAACCGGGACTAAACCGGGACTAAACCGGGACTAAACCGGGACTAAACCAGGTCTATAAACTGTGAGAACAGGTGAAGTGTGAGTCGGGGGCGGGGCTTACAGGTGAGTCCTTCAGGTGAATGAAGGACTGGGACAGGAGCATGTCTCAACCTGTTCTGTCTCCTCCGTACTCACAAAAACTGGACTAAACCTGAACGAAAACCGGGACTAGACCGGGACTAGACCAGGTGTAAACCAGGACTAAACCAGGACTAGACCAGGTGTAAACCAGGACTGAACCAGGATTAAACCAGGACTAGACCAGGACTAGACCAGGACTAGACCAGGACTAGACCAGGACTAGACCAGTTCTAAACTGGGAGTAAACCAGGACTAGACCAGGACTAGACCAGGACTAGACCAGGACTAGACCAGGTCTAAACCAGGTCTAAACCAGGACTAGACCAGGACTAGACCGGGACTAGACCAGGACTAGACCAGGACTAGACCAGGACTAGACCAGGTCTAGACCAGGACTAGACCAGGACTAGACCAGGTCTAAACCAGGTCTAAACCAGGACTAGACCGGGACTAGACCGGGACTAGACCGGGACTAGACCAGGACTAGACCAGGTCTAAACCAGGTCTAGACCAGGACTAGACCAGGACTAGACCAGGACTAGACCAGGACTAGACCAGGACTAAACCAGGACTAAACCAGGTCTAAACCAGGTCTAAACCAGGACTAGACCGGGACTAGACCGGGACTAGACCGGGACTAGACCAGGACTAGACCAGGACTAGACCAGGACTAGACCAGGTCTAAACCAGGTCTAGACCAGGACTAGACCAGGACTAGACCAGGACTAGACCAGGTCTAGACCAGGACTAGACCAGGACTAGATAAACTGGTCTAATCAATGGAGATAATGTCTCAGATGTTTTTTGATGTGGAACTGAAAGCTGCTAACGACAGAATCTAACATATGGCTCTGGTTCATGAAAGACCCCCCCCCCTCCTCAAAAACCCCCAAAGACCGGACCACACCTGCCCATAAACCAGGGCTGAGGGTTCAGGGAGGACTGGGAATGGTTTCTGCAGGATTTTACACTAAACTGAAAAACATGGACAAAGGAAAGGAATAAAAGAATAAAAGAAACGGATGAAGCTGTGGAGCATTCGTTCAGTTGTTTTTAAATGAAAATGTGACAAAAAAACAAAACAATAACAGATTTATTTGTTGCTCAGATCAAAAATAGAACAAATTTAATATTTGTTTGTCACATGTAACTTGAAAAAGATGAAAAAAGGAAGAAAAGGGAAAGAGGGAAGAAGAGAAGGATAAAAGACGCACAGATGTTAACTCTGACAAAACGAAAAAATGAAGATTGAATTCAGCCTCAAGACTGTTTCTGTTTACCAGATGAGTTTAACACTGCTCCCGTCTTTAACACTGCCCCTGTCTTTAACACTGCCCCTGTCTTTAACACTGCTCCAGTCTTTAACACTGCTCCAGTCTTTAACACTGCTCCAGTCTTTAACACTGCTCCCGTCTTTAACACTGCTCCCGTCTTTAACACTGCTCCCGTCTTTAACACTGCTCCCGTCTTTAACACTGCTCCCGTCTTTAACACTGCCCCTGTCTTTAACACTGCTCCCGTCTTTAACACTGCATCTGAAAAAAATGAGACCTTAAGACGTGATCTAGTCTTTATAATGAAGGATTTTAATAGATGAGAATGATCAGTCCACAGCAGGATTTTGTCCAATCACAGCTCACTTCAGGTAAAAAGGAGCGCTCCCATTGGTCGACACTGATGTCAACAACGAAGGAACAAGGAAATAAACCAAGGAAATGGGTTATTCTGTTGGAAATACGTCTTAAATCAGAGCTGATGTTAGCATTTATTTAAATTACAGTAACTCATTGTATTTCTAACAAAGCCAAGTCTCTCTAATTGAACATAATATAAAGCGCTATTAGCATTAGCATCTGTTCCCTCCTCGTCTTTGTCTCTGTCCCCTCCTCGTCTCTGTCTCTGTCCCCTCCTCGTCTCTGTCTCTGTTCCCTCCTCGTCTCTGTCTCTGTTCCCGTCCCCTCCTCGTCTCTGTCTCTGTTCTCTCCTCGTCTCTGTCTCTGTTCCCTCCTCGTCTCTGTCTCTGTTCCCTCCTCGTCTCTGTTCCCTCCTCGTCTCTGTCTCTGTTCCCTCCTCGTCTCTGTTCCCTCCTCGTCTCTGTCCCCTCCTCGTCTCTGTTCCCTCCTCGTCTCTGTCTCTGTCCCCTCCTCGTCTCTGTTCCCTCCTCGTCTCTGTCTCTGTTCCCTCCTCGTCTCTGTTCCCTCCTCGTCTCTGTCTCTGTCCCCTCCTCGTCTCTGTCCCCTCCTCGTCTCTGTTCCCTCCTCGTCTCTGTCTCTGTCCCCTCCTCGTCTCTGTCTCTGTTCCCTCCTCGTCTCTGTCTCTGTTCCCTCCTCGTCTCTGTTCCCTCCTCGTCTCTGTCTCTGTCCCCTCCTCGTCTCTGTTCCCTCCTCGTCTCTGTCTCTGTTCCCTCCTCGTCTCTGTCTCTGTTCCCTCCTCGTCTCTGTTCCCTCCTCGTCTCTGTCTCTGTCCCCTCCTCGTCTCTGTTCCCTCCTCGTCTCTGTCTCTGTTCCCTCCTCGTCTCTGTTCCCTCCTCGTCTCTGTCTCTGTCCCCTCCTCGTCTCTGTTCCCTCCTCGTCTCTGTCTCTGTTCCCTCCTCGTCTCTGTCTCTGTTCCCTCCTCGTCTCTGTCTCTGTTCCCTCCTCGTCCTTGGCCTTGGCCCCGGCCCCTCCCCCAGACTCTTCATTTCCTTTAATTGACTGTGTCCCAGGACGAAGGGGATCATGGCTCACTGCTAATCATCCTCCTCCTCCTCCTCTTCCTCCTGAAACTGACACCAGCCCCTGTCTCTCTGCTCTAGGACGCTCTTTATTGACTCTTCTTTAAACCAAACCCAAACCGAGGCTGTGTGTTTTAATTGTTCAGAAATGACCTCACTTCTGGAAACAAAGGGAGAAATGAAAAAATGGAGCTGTGTCCTGCTGCAGTAAACAGTAGAAGAAGAGTGTCTGCTTTATTCTCATCAGGAAACAGAACGGAGTGGGTTTAATTCACAAAGTAAAGCTGTAAAACCCAGTATTTCTCATTCTTTCTTCTTTGAATGGGATTGTTTTGTCTGTGGGTTTAAAACCTCTCTGTATAATAAAAAATATATATTCAGAATATGGCCTGCCTCTGTTTTCTTTATTATTTTTTTTAAATCTTAGCAACAAATTAAAAAAAACAAAAAAAACAAGCCGATTTTATTTTTATTTATTTATTTACTGTATCACCTTTAAAACAAAAAAATAAAGGAGTAGTTTTTCCTTGTTTTTTTTTTCTTTTTAATTATAAATTGAAAATCTTTTGAATGAATGATACACAGATTGTTCTGGTTTAGACCTGGTTTACTCCTGATTTGGTGCAGATTTAGACCTCTTTAGTCCTGAGTTGGTCCTGGTTTTGGCCTGGGTTTAGAGTTAGACTTTAACTCCAGTTCAGTCCAGTTTTGACTCAGTTTGTTTCTTTCATTTTAAAGAATAAATGTGTATCCTGCTGCAGTAAACAGAAGAAGAAGAGTATTTCTGCTTTATTCCCATCTTTCAGAGGAGACAGAGAATGGAGTGGGTTTAATTCAGAACGTAAAGCCGTAAAACCCAGTGTTTCTCATTGGTTCTTGTGTGAATATGTTTTGTCTGTGGGTGTAAATGCAGAGTGTGGGTGGGTTTGAAGCCCCTCGGTGGGGGTCTCACCTGGGACCTGGGTGTGTCTCTAACGAGCAGAGCCAGACTCACAACAAAGACATCCATCCATCGATCCAGCCACGCTCGAAAAATCACACAAAAAAGAAAAAAAACACAGATCCACTCTGTAGCTTTGGGAATTTACTCAAAAAGAAGGAGAGTGATTAAACCTGAGCAGCTCCAGTCGGGATTCTGTCTTTAACTGAGAACATTACCCACAGAAAAAAGAAACAAGAGCGTTATATTCGAGCTGTTACTGCTGTGTTTAAGTGACTTTATCGACAGCTGCTCTGGGACTGACCTCCATCTAGAATTGTAAAATAATTAAACTGAATAATATAGACTCTTCTCCAAAAGCAGCCAAGGAAT
Organism: Rhyacichthys aspro; assembly: GCA_036850595.1. Taxonomy (NCBI): domain Eukaryota; kingdom Metazoa; phylum Chordata; class Actinopteri; order Gobiiformes; family Rhyacichthyidae; genus Rhyacichthys; species Rhyacichthys aspro. The sequence goes on along the minus strand of CM072154.1, from coordinate 24,103,305 downwards.
AAAAAAAATCCACAAAATATAAAACAACAAAATACTAATCCATTTGACCAAACTGAAGTTTAGAGTTTAGCGTTAGCTTAGCTGTGACTTCAGCGTCAGGACGACAATTATCTCCTCCTCGTTAAACATTACGTGATTGAATTGACAGTATTTATCTGTGTTTTACGTTGCCTCCCTTTTCTCTGTTGATGCTTTTCTTTTTTCAGCTGTTTCTCTGTTAAAAGACATATTCAGCTGAAAATACACTTTATCTGCAGCTATTAAACTTCCTGGAACGTCATGTGACAAGTGTCGACCAATGGGAGCGCTCCTTTTTGGAGCATGTGATTGTCCAAGGTTTTCTGTTCCTGAATAGAGGTTCTCATCTATTACAATCCCTTACAATAAACAGTAGATGGATCAGAAAGACTGTTTTTACACAAATTATTGATTTTACAATAAACTATTTGGGTTTAAACTATTTTCCAACAAGAATAAAAAATACCTGGTATAAAAAGTCCATAGTTCAGGAAAACAAATACAGCTATAGTAAAAAAAAAGCTTATGTGAATATGTTCCACAAGAATAACTCTATATATTTATTTTTATCTTTCCTCTCAGTATTTATTTTGTCCCGTTCCTCGTGAATAAAACCCGTCTCGCTCTGAGTCTCATTAAAGCTGCAGGTGTGAGGTGTGTGTCTCATCGCCGTGGCAACAGCCGTGCGTGAGACGCGGTGAGTGACAGGTGAGAGCTCTACTGAGCGCGCTCAGTGGGGCAGGCCTTCGTTATCAGCCTTCAGCGCTCTCCAGAGACGAGCTCCAGACTCAGGACGAGAGAGGGTCTGAGACACGTCCGGATCACGAGGACGTCTCCAAATGTTTGTCTGACTGGATTTAAATGTGACAGAATACATTCACTTTCTACACTCCCTCAATGTCACTCATTTTGGGCAATTTAGATTTACCCAAACATGCACTGAGAGGGGTATAAACAGAGAAAGTCCTCGAACGATCAATGTAAACTGCATAAACCTTTTTGAAAAGCAAATATAATGACAATATGCTAAATGCTAAAGCTTCAGGCGTTACACATTTCTTTTCTTCTTAAAAGTATATCCACTTTTTAAACCTATTTTTCTGGAAACTGACAGTATTTTACATTTGTTTTCACAGTTTCAACGACAATAAATCAAAAACACCTCGAGCAGAAATAAAAGTCAAACCACAGCAGTTTATTTTGGGTGAAATGTGTTGTATATTTTGTTGTGAAATGTGATTATTACAAATACACAGCCATTTGTTAAACTACATTAGCGCAATATAAACTATAGAGTTATAAGTCTTCTTCTGGGACAGTTTAATCTCTCTCCAGTCAAAGTCAGGACAGGTTTATTTGGCTTTTCTTTGTCTGTTGTTGAGAAAAGTTTGCTGTGTTTTTGTCCAATTCAATGAAAACAGACCCTGATGCTATCATTTCTCATGTAACAGTGATAATTCATTGTTATATCTTGAATATTGTCCTAACCAGGGTCGTTGCTCCTGTCTGCTTCTCCAAACCGAGGTTAGCATCACTAAGTCTCTCACAGACAGAGCTTGTGTTTTCTTCTCCGAGTGTGTCCGTTCATTAGAACTGGGCTCAGATCTGAAACCTTCGTGTTGTCTTTAATCAAAGGATGAAAAGTGCAAACAGGAGCTAAATAAATGAGAGCCGCTGATGAAAGTTTGATGCTACAGGCTTTTGCTCTCGGCGCCTCCGGCTGCAGCTGCGACGGTCGATACTCGGCCCAGAACAAGGCTTAAATATTTCAGACAAAGACCTGACGCCTCTCTGCTCTGTTTCTATAAGAACCCACACATAAAGAAGAGAAAAGAATCCTCTGCTGTAGAGCTTCAAGGATATAACTGTCAATAACCTTCATATCAGACTCTGAAGAAAGTCTTTCTGATCCATCTACTGTTTATTTAAGGGATTGTAATAGATGAGAACCTCTATTCAGGAACAGAAAACCTTGCTCGAAAACGGAGCGCTCCCATTGGTCGACACTTGTCACATGACGTTCCAGGAAGTTTAATGTGTGGAGTGAGTAGAATCGTCACAAAGCTTTAGGTTTTGTTTCTTAAATGTCCATCTTTGATTTGATTCTTAATGTGTCTCTTTCATTTAAATTTACTGATATCTGTAAATAAAATGTTAAATTAAATAGATTTTTAATGTTCTTGATGCACAAAATAGTGAATTGTGGGAATTAATAGAACTATAGTTATTCATTTTTTAAAACTGAAACAGTGTTTTATCTCACATTTCCCTGTTTTTCTCAACACCAGGATTTATACAGGTTTATCTCCCTCTCGCTGATCTCTGGTCTCGTCTCTGGTCTTGTCTCTGGTCTCTCGTCTCTTGTCTCTAGTCTCTTGTCTCTGGTCTCGTCTCTAGTCTCTTGTCTCTGGTCTGGTCTCGTCTCTGGTCTTGTCTCTTTTCTCTTGTTTCTGGTCTCTCGTCTCTTGTCTCTAGTCTCTTGTCTCTGGTCTCGTCTCTAGTCTCTTGTCTCTGGTCTTGTCTCTTGTCTCTGGTCTTGTCTCTGGTCTTGTCTCTGGTCTTGTCTCTGGTCTTGTCTCTGGTCTTGTCTCTGGTCTTGTCTCTTGTCTCTGGTCTCGTCTCTGGTCTTGTCTCTTTTCTCTTGTCTCTTTTCTCTTGTCTCTGGTCTCGTCTCTGGTCTTGTCTCTTTTCTCTTGTCTCTGGTCTCTGGTCTCGTCTCTGGTCTCGTCTCTGGTCTTGTCTCTGGTCTCTCGTCTCTTGTCTCTAGTCTCTTGTCTCTGGTCTCGTCTCTAGTCTCTTGTCTCTGGTCTGGTCTCGTCTCTGGTCTTGTCTCTTTTCTCTTGTTTCTGGTCTCTCGTCTCTTGTCTCTAGTCTCTTGTCTCTGGTCTCGTCTCTAGTCTCTTGTCTCTGGTCTTGTCTCTTGTCTCTGGTCTTGTCTCTGGTCTCTCGTCTCTTGTCTCTAGTCTCTTGTCTCTGGTCTCGTCTCTTGTCTCTAGCCTCTTGTCTCTGGTCTCGTCTCTAGTCTCTTGTCTCTGGTCTGGTCTGGTCTCTCGTCTCTGGTCTCGTCTCTGGTCTCGTCGCTCATCTCTGGTCTCGTCTCTGGTCTCGTCTCTGGTCTCGTCTCTGGTCTCGTCTCTCGTCTCGTCTCTGGTCTCTGGTCTCATCTCTGGTCTCGTCTCTGATCTCTGGTCTCATCTCTGGTCTCGTCTCTGGTCTCTGGTCTGGTCTCCGGGACACAGAGGGTTAAGGCTGAGGGTAATGGGTTTGAGCGGCCGACTGTGGCTGTGACCAGGTTAATGGCAGCTCCACCTTGAACCTACAGAGCTGTGTCCACTTTATCTCTGCTCTGGGGCAAATACTCCATAAATACTCGGCTCAGACGCTAAAAATACCAGCTCACAGGAAATAATGGGTTTAAATGGGTCAGAAAAACACAAGAGTCGACACTATTTAAATAAAGTCACCACAAAGAGTTAGCATTTTATATTCAATCAAAAATGTTCCTGTAACTCTTTCACCAAACACTGAGCTCGTTTTAAACCAGTATTTATTGTAATGTATCATGAACTGGTTTTAGTCTCAACCAGATGCACTGGTCTTGGACATGACTTGACGTTTTTTATGAATTTGAGCAATTTTTAAATTTAAATTTCACATAATTTTAACATCCTTTTATTTTTCTTAAATTTTCTAATTTAAATTAATTGTTTTTTTGTTTTTTTTTGTGACAACCAGCTGCTAAAATTCTCAATATGCTGGTGTTGGACATGACTTTGAATTTTTGCAATTTTTAAATGTCACACAATTTTATTATTATTATTTTTTTCTTTCTTATTAATTTTTCTTTCTTTTATTTCATTTATTTCATTTATTAATTTATGCGATAACCAGCTTGTTACGCTCTGGTCTTGGTCAATACACTGACTTGAATTCAACACTAACCAAATCCATTAAGTACGTTTTGATCCTAATTGTCTCTGGAAGGAGCACAATGGGAGTGAGTGCATTGAAAAGCAGATCTTTAATCCTTGTCCTCCCTGAACGTTTCTTTATCTGTGCTTTTCAGCCTCTTGTTCAACAACGTAAATGATATTTTCGATCATAAACACTTTAACATGACCTTTAAAGGTGGAATAGAAGATGTTTGTGAACATTCAGACAGCAGCGACTGTTAGCCAGTTTTTGAATAATGCACATGCGCAAGACCAGCCGACTTGTTTCACAGTTCTTTCCGAGGTCCTGCCTCCAAAACAACACGCACGCGCCAGACACTAACAGACGGCGCTTCACAGCTGACTGGCCCCGATTCTCTCCAGACAATGTCACAAACACCAGATAATACTCCCAACTAGCAGTTTTTAATGACAACCAAACATTGAGCCTAAAACTTACCTGTCGAGCAGCGTATTCCTCGCTGTGCCTTCAGCGATCGCCATCGCTCAAACGATGCACCAAGAACAACACTGGTTTTGTTTCTTTCATCTTTTTCCTTTTCGCAGCCACCTCAAACATAGTCTTTCTTTTACAGTTACCTTCATCAGTTTCTTCGCAGCCATCGTGTAAAACCTTGCTAACGACAAAAAATATTAACTAGATATAAATGTAGCCTGAAGCTAACGAGGAGTAGCTAGATGAACAAACTAAAGCTAACGGATGGAGCTAACGCTAGTTAAACAGACTGTCCCCCATCTACACAAATAAATAAAGAGAAAAAGAAAAAAAGGTAAATAAATGAGTATGTGGTCCTGACAATGGAGCTGCAGGAAGGAGCAGTCTGTGCCTGACAGTGAAGCTGCAGAGTGAGGCTGTTCAACGGTAGCAACGCAAAAGCAGCTGTACACAGAATACGTGAACGCGCACGCTTCCGGCCTCACGTAGCAGGAGTGATTGACAGGCTGATTGACCAATAGAACACGCAATGAGAGCGTTTTTGATTGGTTAATGTTTTTAAGGCACCACCACTTCTACAATTGACATGTAATAAATTTTATTTTTCAAGACCTCTTATTTTCCGATGTCTTATATGCAAGTAAAAACAAATTTATAAAATATAACAAAAAATGTTTACAAAAACATCTTCTATTCCACCTTTAACAACAAGGATGAGCGTATCCATGGTAACCACATCTAGAATATAGACTGGAGCAGTGAGTTTTAGAACAGTTTTATTTCATCCTGTTGTTGAGTCTGTTCTAGACAAAATCCAATATTATTATTAATCTGAGATGTTGGTCCTGAATTTTCAAACCTGTTCTCAGCAGTTTTATCGGGTTCAACTCTGACTTTAGCAGATTCTGAGCCGGGTGTGTCCTGGTCTGGTCTGGTCCTAGTCTGGTCTGGTCCTGGTCTGGTCCTGGTCTGGTCCTGGTCTGGTCTGGTCCTAGTCTGGTCTGGTCTGGTCTGGTCCTAGTCTGGTCCTGGTCTGATCCTGGTCTGGTCCTGGTCTGGTCTGGTCCTGGTCTGGTCCTGGTCTGATCCTGGTCTGGTCCTGGTCTGGTCTGGTCCTGGTCTGGTCCTAGTCTGGTCTGGTCCTGGTCCTGGTCCTGGTCCTGGTCCTGGTCCTGGTCCTGGTCTGGTCCTAGTCTGGTCTGGTCCTGGTCTGGTCCTGGTCTGGTCCTGGTCCTGTCCTGGTCCTGGTCTGGTCCTGGTCCTGGTCCTGGTCTGGTCTAGTCTAGTCCTGGTCTGGTCCTGGTCCTGGTCCTGGTCTGGTCTGGAGCTGCTAGAGTCTGTGAGTGTCTCTGAATGAGGTTAAATACAGGTCAAAGGTCACTGTGGGCTTTGAGGTCAGGGTCATAAACTCCTGAGAGCTGCTCAGACGGGAACAAACGAAGAGACGACAGAAGGACAGACACACACCTGAGGATGGGACAGGATGGGACGGGACAGGATGGGACAGAGGGGACAGGACGGGACAGAGGGGACGGGACAGAGGGGGTTAAAGAGAGGGTCTACAGTCTGCATTTGATCTGTTTCTCTTTAGTTTGTTCTTATTCTTTTTATTTCTATATTTCAGCTAAAGGCCACTTTTATTATTATTTATTGTCTCCAAAGACGTCCAAGTCTGTGAGAATCCAGTCCAGCTCTGGACAAAAGGAAAGACATTGTATATGGTTTAAAGTTTGAGAATAAAATCTCTAATCTTTAAAATGTTTTTGTGATTTCTTTAGAAAAACATTTTCCCTCCACATTTCTATAGCTTTAATACATTTCTGGCATTTTTCTTAGTTATTGTGTTTTTTATGATTTTTTTTGGTCAATGTGAACAAATTATTTTTATTATTTTTAGAAACATTACATTAGTTAATGAATCTTCATTTTTAGTTTTTAGCTCTGTTTTTATTATTTTTAACCATTTTTTTAAATTTCACATCATTTTATTTTTTTTTTTTTTTAATTTGATTTTATTTTGTTTAATTAATTTATTTTTTGTTTTATAATATAAAACAAATCCAGAACTCAACTTGACAAAAACTCTAACAACAAAAAAGCCAGGTTTAACATTATCTGTCTTTTTAATGGAGGGTTAATGATAATAAATACTGAAGTATAGCTTTGTGTGTGTTTATATTTGTCAGGTTGGAAAATGTATAGACAAACTCTGAGCTGAGGTTTTGAGCAGTTTCATTTTCTGATAAATGTGAGAGAAAAGTAAAAGGAGGAATGACAAAGACAGACGAGTGAATCAAGAAAGAAAATAGGTTTATCTGTTTTCATCAGCGCTGGATTTAGAGGAAACCTGCAGTAAATGAGATTAGAGCAGTGTCAGTTGAAGGAGAAAGTCTCTCACTCTGGTTTCTCTTGTTGTTGTTGAATATATTTTTTCACAGTTTTCCACAGTTTAGCCGAGCTCCTGCTGCTCTCTAGACACTAAACTGGAATACACCATTTTGTTTTGTGTCTAAATTCAAATTATTGCCATTTCAGTCAAACTAACAGTTACATTCATTTAGATCAGTCAAGTTTGGTTTTGCAGAAATAAAAATCTCTACATATTCGTCTGTACTGCTTTAAATGAACAGAAAATGACGGTGTGAACTCTTTTTTAGTCATAAAAACGTGCAAACACTACCATAAAAGCTATTTATTCCTGTTATTTGACCAAAACTGACACAAAAAAGTTATAAAGTCCCATATTTTCTGAAACTCTCTGAGATTCTAAGCATAAAAACAATTATTTTTCCAATTCCAGTCTTACTGAGACCTTATTTTTTCTCTTCTTGGGCCTTATGTCCATCATAGAGGCCCATTGTGTTACTCATTGACCTCACAATGTAACAGGAAACCACAGAGAACAGTAATAAAGGCTATGTTTAGGAGAAGAGTGTGTTACTGGAACAAGGAACGTTTAATGAAATGGTTTTGTCAATAACTTGTCTTTAGATAATCCTGATCTGAAGGCTGACTGTCAGGAATATGGACCTTTTTATAGCAGCTGCTTTAATATGTCTCTAATACGTCCTCCTTGTTCTTGATGCATTATATTTATTCTTCTCTTTTAACTTCAGTCGCGCTCTAAAAATAAAACTCCACGTCCTTTTCTTCTCCAAACTTCCCTCTGTCCTGATTAAACCCATCTGTTTGTTTCAGACACATGGGTTTTACAAATAAAATCTGTAAAAGAGTCCAGTCCAAAGTCCAGTCTCTCAGTGAGACCTGCACAGTTCTGGAGAAAAGGAAAAGAAAAGGGAAATCCCAGCTTCAACACAAGAAACGCAGGACTGTTTTAAGCTTTCTTGACTTCACATATTTTTGTGAATTTCCATATTTTTACAATGTTTTACATGTTTACAATTTTTACTTTTTTAAAATTTTAAATATATTTCTTGTATTCTTTTTTTTTTTTTTCGTAATTCTTGTTTTACAATTTATTTATTTATTTTATTTATTTTTTACTGTTTTTATGATTTTTACCTTCTTCTTTCATTTGTATTATCATTTTACCATACTTGTGTTTGTTTTTTTTTCCACGAAGTTGCAAAAAAAAAAAGATTTTTCATGTTTTGACAAAATTATAAGTTTGTTTTGTTTTTTTTTAAGTTACGTAAACTACAAACTGCAAAAACTCTAAATCTGGACTAAACCTAGTTTTAATCAAACAAGACAAACCGAGCGGCGACAAAAACCTGGCAAAACCTCAGACAAAACAAAGAGTAAACCAGAGCCAAACAGAAAAACCAGGGCCATACTGAGGACTAAACCAGAACTTAACCAGATCTTAACCAGACCTAAAACGAGAAATGAACCAAGACTGAATCAAGACAAAACCCCAATTTAACAACATAACCATGACCCAAATGAGTGAAAAACAACATACAGGATAAAAACAAGTCTAAAATAAATCTAAACAGAACTAAACCACAACGTAACACGTATTAAGACCAGATCTTAACACAAGACTAAAAAAAAGGAACAACTTAATCCACTGTAAACAGAGCATAAACAAGAACTCAACCAGGACTAGTTCCAGAAATGGTTCAGTTTAGACGCTACAGACAGTTTGGTTAAGTTCAGACCAGACTCACATCATTGCTTTAACCACTTATCATTCATTTTTCATTCACTTTTCTTCTTTTACAAACCCTTTTTAAGCCAAAACTCTTATTTCCGATCTTTAAACGTGGCTCAGAGTGAGAGCTCACCTCTTTTTGTGCTGGTCCCGTTCAGGCTGTGTCCCGCTGCAGGTGCTCTCATCCTCCACCGATACTCCACACGTTTTAAATCCTCTCCTCTGTTCGATCCCTCTGTTTTTTTCCTCCTTTCTTTTTCTTTTCCGAACCCAAACGTCTCTATCCGGCTTTTATTCCCAGAGCTGGATTATCATGACAATTCAGATATTTCCTCAAAGAAGCTGGAGAAACTCTGGGTATTGTCTTGGTTTTGTGAGTGCTTCGTACGGAGCTGTGGGACGGAGGCAGGAGGAAGAGGAGGAGGAGGAAGAGGAGGAGGGACAGAGGGAGAAAAGGGAGGGACACAATGACAGTGTTCTGTGGATGTTGGTTCAGAGCCACTCCCTCGTTCAGTCGCTCGGTTCAGAGGTGAACGTAGAGACCAGGAGGAGATATATAGCAGAGAAAATAAATAAATAAATAAATAAATATGAGTGACATGTAAACAGAAGAGAGAGGGGTTTCTGCACAGTTTGGAAATTTTAATTTATTTGGAGACTACATTTAGTCTGAGTCTTTGTGAATATGATCCTCAATAAATAAATGTTCAATATGATTAGGTTTAAGGTAAAAACACTTTATTGATCATTTATGTCATACTTTTTTTAAAAGTTTTATTTTAGATTTTCTGTTCTTGTTTCTCAATTTTGACATGTTTTACAGTTTTTTTCTCACTTTGACAATTTGTCAAAAATATTTTTTTCCGTTTAATAGACTTTTGTCAGTTGTACATTTTACGTTTTTACTTTAGATTTTTTTTTCAGTTTCTTTGCAAGTTGCTTTACAATTATTGCATTTTCCCATTTTTATAGGGTTTTTATTCATTTATAAATAATTACTTAGTTTACTTAGTTACTTTCCTTTTTTCCTCTTTTAAGACGACTAATTTAATAATGGTTAAGTTTGTATCTGAGCATGTGCACAAACTGCTGGTGACAAAAGTGAAAAACTATAGTCTAGTTCAATCTTAGTTCTATGCATTTAATATCACATTTACATCAGAAATAAAATATCTAAATGATGTGAGCAACTTCATTTTCGTCTTGTAAAACAGTTAGTAGCAGGATACAGATCTTCAGGCCTATTTTGGTTAAGTTGTAATAATAAAATAAATTCTGTAACACTGTCTTTTGTCAATAATCAGTTGAAATCACAGTTGTTTTTTTTATTACATTTGAGAAATAGGCCGAGCATCTGTTTATTTCTTCAGTTTCCTCTCGATGGGAGTGAGTGCATTGAAAACACTGGAAACAAGACGTCAGGCCGAGTGTGGCTCTGTTTATCTGGAGGAACTTTTGGAAATATTTATATAGGAGACAGAGTTAGTCCAGTCGTAGACCAGGTCCAGACTCATGGAGGTTAGTGTTTGGTGAAGGAGACAGAGTTAGTCCAGTCTTAGACCAGGTCCAGACTCATGGAGGTTAGTGTTTGGTGAAGGAGACAGAGTTAGTCCAGTCTTAGACCAGGTCCAGACTCATGGAGGTCAGTGTTTGGTGAAGGAGACAGAGTTAGTCCAGTCTTAGACCAGGTCCAGACTCATGGAGGTCAGTGTTTGGTGAAGGAGACAGAGTTAGTCCAGTCTTAGACCAGGTCCAGACTCATGGAGGTTAGTGTTTGGTGAAGGAGACAGAGTTAGTCCAGTCTTAGACCAGGTCCAGACTCATGGAGGTCAGTGTTTGGTGAAGGAGACAGAGTTAGTCCAGTCTTAGACCAGGTCCAGACTCAGGAGACAGAGTTAGTCCAGTCTTAGACCAGGTCCAGACTCAGGAGACAGAGTTAGTCCAGTCTTAGACCAGGTCCAGACTCAGGAGACAGAGTTAGTCCAGTCTTAGACCAGGTCCAGACTCATGGAGGTCAGTGTTTGGTGAAGGAGACAGATATTTAATTGAAGATAAAAGGATTGAGGATTTGATTAAATTCCAAGTATTCCAAGCCATGTATTTATTCTTATTCTTGGGACTTATATTCATTAGTTCTCCTCCACGAGTATGAGTTTGACCCAGAGAGAGCCACCGGGATTGAACCCACAACCTTCTTCCTTCTGTCAACACTGTAAGTCAGTAGATTTATTATTATGGGATTGTTTAAGTTCTGTCGTTCCAATGTTTGTTCAACGCATTAGGAACCATTAACAGCTCAGTTTTATTGAACTAAGTCCTGATAAGAAAACCGTGCTCTTAAAGTAAATCCTGGAGCTTCACACAAACCTGGTGTCGATTCCAGAGTAAAACCAAACCCAGAGAAGCACAAAGAGCCTGAGCCTTCGGGACCTGCTGCAGCACAAACAAATCAATATCTGATAAATAAATGATAACTCTCCAAATTTCAAAAGGCAGCAGCTCAAACTAATGATGAGCTGATCTGATGTTTCAGTCTCAGAGCAGAAGGAGTTCAGAATAAAGCAAAAATCATCAGGAACAAAAGAGTTAGAGTCAAACCTGGAGCAGTGTGGACTTATATTTATGTGATTATAATTAAATATGTAAACAAACATCAATCTTATGTGAGTCATTACTTATTAAGTCATTTACTTCTGGTATTTTAAAGTGTAATTATAAAGTGTATTTTCAGCTGAATATGTCTTTTAACAGAGAAACAGCTGAAAAAAGAAAAGCATCAACAGAGAAAAGGGAGGCAACGTAAAACACAGATAAATACTGTCAATTCAATCACGTAATGTTTAACGAGGAGGAGATAATTGTCGTCCTGACGCTGAAGTCACAGCTAAGCTAACGCTAAACTCTAAACTTCAGTTTGGTCAAATGGATTAGTATTTTGTGGTTTTATTTTTTAATAAAAGAGAAGCAGGAGAGGTCCCTGCTGCTTTAGGAGGAGAGTCTGAGACAGGAACAAGAAAAGAAATAAGTGAACAAACCTTAGAAATACTCAGTGTTAATTATTATAAAATGAGAGTTGTGAGTCTGGATGTATTTGACCTCCCGTCCTCTTTCCTTCTGAAGCCTCCTGATCCTCGGCTCAAAGACGCAGCGTGTGGTTCCTTCTCCGACTTAAGCCCCTCTTTCTTCAGAAGCAGACCCCTCCTCGAGCTGCTCCTGTCTTTTTCTGTTTGTCCAGACCCAGCCCCAGACTCTGGTCCCGGAGCAGTCGGAGCCTTTTGTCCCGTCGTCTTTAGACTTTAACCCTCCTTCGACAAACATCAGCCGGGTTCAGAGCGTTTAACCCTTCAGCTTCAGACCAGCGTTTGATTCTTTAGAAGAAAAATGAGCAGAGATTATTCAAGCAGAAGGATTTGTAAAAGTCTTTTGGAAACGTGGCTTTAATGAATCGACAGACGTCACTCAACAGTTTATGACCTTCAACAGAGTCAGCTTTGTTTATGAAGGAAAAGAAGCTGCAACTTTATTTGGTTTAATCTTTGTTTAGACTTTTATTAGTGCGACTTTAGTCCTGGTTAAGCACTAGTTTAGTCTGTGGTTTAGTCCTTTTTTTAATTAGATTTATTTTATCAACGCTGTACCTTTAGCTCTGCATTAGCCTTCCTCTAATTATTAATATTTTACAATCACTTCAAAGTCTGCAGCTCACATCCACCAGACGCTGTACTCTACCTGTTCCACTGAGAAATATAGACATTAAATAAGGAATAAATCTAGATGGGATCTGGTCCATGGTTTATCTTCATAAATCTATCGAGCTAAGATCACATGGCTTTTATTTCTACTCGTCTGAACCTTCAAAACACTCACGAAAACAGCTGCAGCTCAAAAAATACAGCTTCAGTTAGAACCAGAAGAATGTGCTCCAATACTTTGGACGAATTAGATATCGCTGTACTTCTAATAAAAAACAGCAGATGGATGAGTCCAGTTTATGTGTCCATTTAAAACAATAAACAAAAAAACAAAAATATGGAGAGTGTGGTTGAAGACATTGAATAAACAATGGTTGGAGAATGTTAGAATCAACAATAACTTTTCCAACGACAAACACATGCAGCAGGAAGATTCAGTTGAGTTTTCTTCTTCTAAACCAGTATCACCAGAACAGCCCTCCCCTCCCAGTGATACCTACCAGGGGTATCCTAAGCATTTGTTTTGTTTTTAATACGTTAAAATAGTTTTATCTTGTTTAAAAGACTTTTAATGTTTAAATTATAAGAGGAGAGTTCCTGTTTCGCTGCATCATTTTAGTAAAGAGCATTATTGACTGTAAATCACATCCACAGGCGTCATCTGCTCCACTTAAACCCATCAGACATATTCATTCACAAGGTTGCATTGTTCTTTGGTTGAACAGAGGTTGATTCTTTTATAAATGAGGCCCTGGACAGTTCCGAGACTGTGGCGTATTGTGCTCGATCCACTGTATTCTATCATCTTTCTTTTGTTTAAATGGAGACAAAAACAAAATAAAACACCGCTCCATCTGTTGTTAGTGTAGTTCATGTCTAAATACAACTCAAATCTGTGAAACAAAACTGAGCTGCGTCTCTTTTTGGTCTGAGTTTGAGACGGTGAAGTGGACTCTCTGTGAAACAACAGTGAAGTCTTTGTGTCATTTTCAGATCTGTCAGAGCAGTATTAACCAACGAGGCTCTAATGTCACAGAGTCAAGAGGTTCCCACAGAAATAATGACACCCATTACACACTCTTCAGTTTAATGTTCCTCTGGTTCAGTCCTGGTTCAAGGTTCAGTCGTAGATCTAAGAAAAGAAGAACTGAAGATGCATTTGAAGTGTCTTCCTGAAGACGCAGTAAAGCCATAAATACAGTAAACTGTTGTAGGAGTAGATCTGAACTGGTTTTAATTGGATTTGAACAGGTTTTTGTTAGATTTGAGCAGGTTTTGTTAGATTTGAACTGGTTTTAATTGGATTTGAACAGGTTTTTGTTAGATTTGAACTGGTTTTAATTGGATTTGAACAGGTTTTGTTGGATTTGAACTGGTTTTAATTGGATTTGAACAGGTTTTAATTGGATTTTAACAGGTTTTTGTTAGATTTGAACTGGTTTTTGTTAGATTTGAACTGGTTTTAATTGGATTTGAACAGGTTTTGTTGGATTTGAACTGGTTTTAATTGGATTTGAACAGGTTTTTGTTAGATTTGAACTGATTTTGTTGGATTTCAAGATGTTTAGGTTGGATTAAAATAGGTTTTAGTTGGATTTGAACAAGGTCTAGTTGGCTTTGATCAGGTTTACCAAACTAAACTAAACTAAACTAAACTAGTCAAATAATAAACATTTTAACCATGTTATCCATAATTTTCCAGGTTTTCGAGGACAAATGTAAACCAAGTGTTGTATTTATTGACTGTTTTAGTTTGATCCAGAACCAGACCTGGTCCTGGTCCTGGTCCTGGTCCCGGTCCCGGTCTTGACTCTGTTCTGTCTCTGAGTCTCGGGGTTTGTTTGTGAAAACTGGTCCAAACAGAGCCTCCGGATGTTAGCTCTGGACTCGTCCTGCGTTAATCCCACTTCAGCAACGAGTTAAACCCCGGAGCTGACAGAACAAACACAGAGAGGAGCCTGGGAACGACGGGACGGACCGGGGACGAGGGACGGGGACAAGAGGGATGGGAGGGACGAGAGGGGGACGAGGGACCAGGGGTGAGAGGAGAGACAAAAGAGACGAGAGAGATGAAAGAGACGACAGAAGAGAGGAGAGACAGGAACGAGACACGAGAGAAGAGACAAGAGATGGGGGACAAAAGAGACAAGAGACAAAAGAAGAAACGTAAGACAGACGAGAAACGAAAAGATGAGAGAGACTAGAGACAGGGATGAGAGACGTCAGAGATGGGGGACGGGGACGAGACAAACGACAGAGATGAGGGAAAGAGACTGGGACGAGAGAGACGAAAGAGACTGGGACGAGAGAGACGAAAGAGACGAAAGGACGAGTCAACACTTTCAGATCAAATGATGCAGGAATAACACACTGTTTATAAAATGGACAAAGAGACGGTGTTATTCGTGGGATTTATTTGTCTCTAACTCTCACCAAAACAAACAGAATCAGCAACAGACACAAGTTTGACAATAGATTTGATTAATTCACAAACATCAGTGAGGGACCTACTGCAGCGTTAGATCTTCTGACAGGTTTGAATGATCAGTGGAGCAGAGTTCTGTCCATTGTTGTTGTTACAGGGACCGAAAAATGGCAGGAGGCCTTCAGTGAAGCAGCAGTCGGTGAAAGACCAGATGAGATCTGCAGAATCTACGTCATAAAAGGAGACAACACCCGCAGAATAATCCACGAAGACTCCGACGTTCTCCGGAGTCGACTTCAGGGACAGAGCGATGGAAGGGCCAACGTTAGCTTTGTACTGATTATTATTTCTCAAACCAATCGTCCAGAATCCATCGTGCGGTGTCAGATTGACATTTGCATTTCTGTCTACTGACGCCTCAGCCACTCCTAACGTCCAGGCCGTCTTTCCTTTGACCTGAACCTGGAAGTAAAACCTGCCTGAAGAGAACATTTCTGCTCCTAAAACAAAGTGTGATGCAGAAAATCCGTCAAACTCATCTGGAACATTCCTTCTCACGTTGCTGTGATAAACCTGTTTATTGTCAGACGACAGGACCAGGTTTGGATGAGCTGTCTCAGGATCAAGACTCACATCTACTGCAGACTTCTGCACTCTCCTCAGTTCAACCACCTTCTGGATTTCTGCACCAAGCTGAGTGTCCACCAGCTCAGACACAGCTCTGACCATCACTCCCTCGAACGACTGAGGACGAACCCTCACATCGGTCCAGCTCTTCAGAACTGGAGCAGGTTTCACTGAAGAGAAGGTCTGTAGAAAGTGGAGGTGGTCTTCAGAGAGCTGCTCCATCTCAACACTTCTCGTCTCCAGCTCAGAGATCTCCTGCTCCAGCTCCTTTATCAGATCTGCAGCCTCTTCTTCTTTGTTCTTCTTCTTTTCTTCGATTCCTTCTTTGAACTTGTCCAGACTTTTTTGGACACTGTCCATCAAAGCCTTGAAGACCTCGATGCCTTGAGTCATCTCTCGATCAGCGTCTTTCTGAGTGAGCTCCACCGAGTGTTGGATCTCCTCCATCTTCAGTCGTCTTGTTTTAATCATCTGCTTCAGCTCGGCCTGTTTCACTTCACACTCTTCTTTCAGAGTCACAGACTCGTGACCTTTGTGCTCTGAAACGGTGCAACTAAAGCAAATAAGACTCTGGTCGGTTTGACAGAACAGCTCCAGAGGCTTGTCGTGTTCGGGGCAGATCCGCTCCTCCAGGTTTTCCACCGGTTCCATCAACTGGTGCCTTTTGAGGCGGGAGATGATCAGGTGAGGCTCCAGGTGAGTCTCACAGTACGAGGCCAGACAGTTCAGGCAGGACTTCAGGGCCCGGTGCTTGGGTTCAGGGCAGAGGTCACAGAGAACCTCTCCTGGTCCAGCAGCTCCTGAGTTCTCCTGAGGCTTGTGTTTGAACTGAGAGACCATCTCAGATACAAAAGTGTTGATTCTTAACTGAGGTCTGGAGCTGAAATCCTCTTTACAAACTGGACACTGGTAGTGGTCATTGTGGTCCCAGTGTTGATTGATGCAGGTTTTGCAGAAGCTGTGTCCACATGAAGTGGAGACTGGGTCAGTGAACACCTCCAGACAAATGGAGCAGAGGAACTGGTCTTCAGACAGCACACAGCTCACAGCAGCCATTTCTACAAACAACAGAAAACATCATCAGAGCGCTTTCACAGCGTCAGGACGACAGTGAACGCAGCGTCAGGAGGACAGTGAACGCAGCGTCTTCTCCACAAAGTAAAACCTAACCATCTCCATTTGGATCAGTGGGATCACAAAGTGGCACCTACCCCAGTTACCCCGGCTCAGAGTAACTGTGGATAGACCCTTTAATTATTACTAAACATTAGAATGTTTTTTTGTCTCTGTAGCCTATATTGATTAGCGTTAGCTCGTGAATTTTGAAGGCTACTTTAAATCATTTTATAAATGGAGAGCGATAAAAAGTGACCCAATTTCACATGAACTCTCTGAATCTGTAAAGTCACTCTCTCTTTGGGACCGAGAGGGTTACATGAACAAATGAACTGGAGCTGGCGGAGATGTATTCAGAAGGAAGATCTGACTTTTACACCGAGCAGAGAGTAAGGCGTGTAAACGCGAGAGAAACTGAAAGTATAGAAATCCTTAGATGCTCTGTTTTAAACGGCTGCGAACAGGACAATGATGCAGTGACCTTTGTGACCCTTGTGTCGTACCTGAAGTTTTGTCCAGTTAACGTCATGGACAGAGGACTGTCCCAGACATGGACCAACATACTGACGACAGACTGCACTTGTACGGCTCGGTACCGGAGCTAATACTTGAAGGTAGTAGTTGTTGTTTGGTTTGTTATGTTCAAGATTTATGATTCACTTTATCTCGTCTCAGGAAGAGAGTAAAGGTTCTTGAGCCATATTCTTACATTTTTAGTCCTAATCTTGTTCTGTTTTTCTCTGTTTGGCCTCGAGCGAGTAACGTGGCTGTTTAAGGGTTTATTTGCAGCAGAGACTGTAGTGCTTTATCATTATGAAATATTTCAACATCGATGAGTCAAACCTGTGTGTTGCAGCTAAAGTTCCAGTAGCATAACCAGTTTTATTTAGACACACCTAGATTCTTTCAGCTTTAACAGAATTTATAACAATCTTCTCTGCATCACAAAGGCATATATATATTATTATTATGTACTGGTTTGAAGGTCATTGAACAACAGCTCCATGTTTGGGGCTGATGCTGGTCGCTGACTTTATGAATGAACCATCTTCTTTAATATGTTTCTGAAAACATTATGAATTCACAGTTCTTTTATACACATTGATCTGTACTGACTCACATTAAAAGCAGCTGTTTAACTGAAGCTACATTAGGCCTCAATGTGCTTTACTTACCGCAGACGTAACAGTGTTTGTCTCAGCTCTGATGATAACAGTGGCGTCAGTTTTAGTTTTGTTTCATATGAACTTGTGTAATCTAGCTCCGCCTCTGTTTCATTTCCTGGTTTAGAGTATCTTCCTGTTTATAAAGAGACACTCATTAACCCTTTCAGTGTAAAATAATAATATTAACATGAATTTAATGCAAGAGTTCATCATCGAGAGGAAGAAATCTACACATTTTTTACTTTAAACTTGAAAAAACAAAGCCAGTAGCATTTATTTTCATCTAAACAAACTGTCCTTGGAGTGTTGTAAATCCTCATTTGTCTGGATCTCTTTAACTCTTCACGCTTCACGTCGTTCTCTCGGCTCAGAGTAATCCACCTGCAGCTCTGGGTGTTAGTCCAAGGACACTCCGTGATAAGTGGCTCGACAAAACACACAAGAACCTTGGGCTTGAGAGTCGTCTTTAAACAGACTAATGCACACAGGTTTTAGGTGGATTTGAACAGGTTTTAGATGGATTTGAACAGGTTTTAGTTGGATTTGAACAGGTTTTAGGTGGATTTGAACGGGTTTTAGATGGATTTGAACGGGTTTTAGATGGATTTAACCAGGTTTTAGGTGGATTTGAACAGGTTTTAGGTGGATTTGAATGGGTTTTAGATGGATTTAACCAGGTTTTAGGTGGATTTGAACGGGTTTTAGATGGATTTAACCAGGTTTTAGGTGGATTTGAACAGGTTTTAGGTGGATTTGAATGGGTTTTAGATGGATTTGAACAGGTTTTAGTTGGATTTGAATGGGTTTTAGATGGATTTGAACAGGTTTTAGTTGGATTTGAATGGGTTTTTGATGGATTTGAACAGGTTTTAGTTGGATTTGAACAGGTTTTAGTTGGATTTGAATGGGTTTTAGATGGATTTAACCAGGTTTTAGTTGGATTTGAACAGGTTTTAGATGGATTTAACCAGGTTTTAGTTGGATTTGAACAGGTTTATTTAGATTTGAATCACATTTATTGTATTTGTTCATGAAACGTTACAGTTTAAGCCAGTTTTTGCCACAAAGATAAATAAAACCTGTTCAAATCCATCTAAAACCTGTTCAAATCCATCTAAAACCTGTTTCCATAAAAAGAGCTCTTTTTTAAAACCAGGTCTTTGGAGGTGTTTAAAATGGAGCCTTCATGTAATTTCATTGTTTGATAAAGAGATGGAACACTTTAATCTTAATTCTCTGAACATTTGTTTCTAAAACAGAGACGATGCTGAAGGTTTTGTTTCCGCTCGGTTCGTTTCTCCTTCATCACTTTTATCCAGCGTCGCCTCCGTGTCCTGTCCTTGGCTCCGTCTGCTCTGATTATCCTCCACTTTATCTCTGTGTTCACACGCTCGTGCACACTCGCAGTGCACGCTCCCACCGTGCACGCTCCCACCGTGCACGCTCATTAATAAAACACCAGAGCTGTCCCTGGAATGTCCAACGAGACTCTGAGCGACGTGACAGACCAGAAACGCACAAAATATTAATGCTATTGATAATAAAACCAGGACTAGACCAGGACTGAACCAGGACTAGACCAGGACTAAACCAGGACTAAACCAGGACTAGACCAGGACTAGACCAGGACTAGACCAGGACTAGACCAGGACTAAACCAGGACTAGACCAGGACTAGACCAGGACTAGACCAGGACTAAACCAGGACTAAACCAGGACTAGACCAGGACTAGACCAGGACTAGACCAGGACTAGACCAGGACTAAACCAGGACTAAACCAGGACTAGACCAGGACTAGACCAGGACTAGACCAGGACTAAACCAGGACTAAACCAGGACTAGACCAGGACTAGACCAGGACTAGACCAGGACTAGACCAGGACTAAACCAGGACTAAACCAGGACTAGACCAGGACTAGACCAGGACTAGACCAGGACTAGACCAGGACTAAACCAGGACTAGACCAGGACTAGACCAGGACTAAACCAGGACTAAACCAGGACTAAATTAAGTCTAAAACCAGAACAAATTAATGACTTTACATCAAACAGAAATTAACAATCGATGGAATAAAATATACGAAAAAAACAAAATATTAAATATGTTGTCCTCTAAAGGTTTTAGTTGGACTTGAATAGGATTTATATGGATTTGAACCAGTTTTAGATGGACTTCCCAGCACTAAACTGAGACTAGAACAAGAGTAAACCATAGACTTTACATCGAATATGAATAAATTCCTAATTAGATCCTGTAATTATCTCCGTCTCATTAAACACTGAAGCATTTATCCATGTTTCATTTGCTCCTGTTTCTCTATTTTTATCTGTTTTGAGCTGTTTCTCTGTAAAATAAGACGTATTTCCAACAGAATAACCCATTTCCTTGGTTTATTTCCTTGTTCCTTCGTTGTTGACATCAGTGTCGACCAATGGGAGCGCTCCTTTTTACCTGAAGTGAGCTGTGATTGGACAAAATCCTGCTGTGGACTGATCATTCTCATCTATTAAAATCCTTCATTATAAAGACTAGATCACGTCTTAAGGTCTCATTTTCAGATGATTCCTGTTACAACAAGCTTTAGATGATATAAAACCTAACTTTTTCACT
>CM072154.1:24072800-24083068 GCA_036850595.1 Rhyacichthys aspro | reverse complement strand
CTTCAGATCAGGATTATCTAAAGACAAGTTATTGACAAAACCATTTCATTAAACGTTCCTTGTTCCAGTAACACACTCTTCTCCTAAACATAGCCTTTATTACTGTTCTGGTTTCCTGTTACATTGTGAGGTCAATGAGTAACACAATGGGCCTCTGATGGACATAAGGCCCAAGGGGGAAAAAAAGAGGTGTCTGTAAAAGAGGAAGGGGGAAAAAAATTTTTTTTTATTGTGGGAATTCAGGGGGGGTTAGGAAAATATGGGATTTTATACTTTTTTGTGTCAGTTTTGGTCAAATAACAGGAATAAATAGCTTTTATGGTAGTGTTTGCACGTTTTTATGACTAAAAAAGAGTTCACACCGTCATTTTCTGTTCATTTAAAGCAGTACAGACGAATATGTAGAGATTTTTATTTGTGCAAAACCAAAAATGACTCTAAATGAATGTAACTGTAAAGTTTGACTGAAATGGCAATAATTTGAATTTAGACACAAAACAAAATGGTGTATTCCAGTTTAGTGTCTAGAGAGCAGCAGGAGCTCGGCTAAACTGTGGAAAACAGTGAAAAAATATATTCAACAACAACAACAACAACAACAACAACAACGAAGAGAAACCAGAGTGAGAGACTTTCTCCTTCAACTGACACTGCTCTAATCTCATTTACTGCAGGTTTCCTCTAAATCCAGCGCTGATGAAAACAGATAAACCTATTTTCTTTCTTGATTCACTCGTCTGTCTTTGTCATTCCTCCTTTTACTTTACTCTCACATTTATCAGAAAATGAAACAGCTCAAAACCTCAGCTCAGAGTTTATCTATACATTTTCCAACCTGACAAATATAAACAAATATAAACACACACAAAGCTATATTTCAGTATTTATTATCATTAACCCTCCATTAAAAAGACAGATAATGTTAAACCTGGCTTTTTTGTTGTTAGAGTTTTTGTCAAGTTGAGTTCTGGATTTGTTTTATATTATAAAACAAAAAATAAATTAATTAAACAAAATAAAATCAAATAAAAAAAAAAATAAATAAAATGATGTGAAATTTTAAAAAATGGTTAAAAATAATAAAAACAGAGCTAAAAACTAAAAATGAAGATTCATTAACTAATGTAATGTTTCTAAAAATAATCAAAATAATTCGTTCACATTGACAAAAAAAAAAAAATCATAAAAAACACAATAACTAAGAAAAATGCCAGAAATGTATTAAAGCGATAGAAATGTGAAGGGAAAAATCACAAAAACATTTTAAAGATTAGAGATTTTATTCTCAAACTTTAAACCATACGCAGTTTCTTTTCTTTTGTCCAGAGCTGGACTGGATTCTCACAGACTTGGACGTCTTTGGAGACAATAAATAATAATAAAAGTGGCCTTTAGCTGAAATATAGAAATAAAAAGAATAAGAACAAACTAAATAGAAACAGATCAAATGCAGACTGTAGACCCTCTCTTTAACCCCCTCTGTCCCGTCCCCTCTGTCCCGTCCTGTCCCCTCTGTCCCGTCCCCTCTGTCCCGTCCTGTCCCCTCTGTCCCGTCCCCTCTGTCCCGTCCTGTCCCCTCTGTCCCGTCCCCTCTGTCCTGTCCCCTCTGTCCTGTCCCCTCTGTCCTGTCCCGTCCCCTCTGTCCCGTCCCCTCTGTCCCGTCCCCTCTGTCCCGTCCCCTCTGTCCCGTCCTGTCCCCTCTGTCCCGTCCCCTCTGTCCTGTCCCCTCTGTCCCGTCCCCTCTGTCCCGTCCCCTCTGTCCTGTCCCCTCTGTCCCGTCCCCTCTGTCCCGTCCCGTCCTCAGGTGTGTGTCTGTCCTTCTGTCGTCTCTTCGTTTGTTCCCGTCTGAGCAGCTCTCAGGAGTTTATGACCCTGACCTCAAAGCCCACAGTGACCTTTGACCTGTATTTAACCTCATTCAGAGACACTCACAGACTCTAGCAGCTCCAGACCAGGACCAGGACCAGACCAGGACCAGGACCAGGACCAGGACCAGGACCAGGACCAGACCAGGACCAGGACCAGGACCAGGACCAGACCAGGACCAGACCAGGACCAGACCAGGACCAGACCAGACTAGGACCAGACCAGACCAGACCAGGACCAGACCAGGACCAGACCAGGACTAGACCAGGACTAGACCAGGACTAGACCAGGACTAGACCAGACCAGGACTAGACCAGGACTAGACCAGACCAGGACTAGACCAGACCAGGAGCAGACCAGGACCAGACCAGGACCAGACCAGGACTAGACCAGGACCAGACCAGGACTAGACCAGACCAGACCAGACCAGACCAGGACTAGACCAGGACCAGACCAGACTAGGACCAGACCAGACCAGGACCAGACCAGGACCAGACCAGGATCAGACCAGGACCAGACCAGGACCAGACCAGGACCAGACCAGACTAGGACCAGACCAGACCAGGACCAGACCAGACCAGACCAGGACCAGACCAGGACCAGACCAGGACCAGGACCAGACCAGGACCAGACCAGGACCAGACCAGGACTAGACCAGACCAGGACTAGACCAGACCAGGACCAGACCAGGACTAGACCAGGACTAGACCAGACCAGGACCAGACCAGGACCAGACCAGGACCAGACCAGGATCAGACCAGGACCAGACCAGGACTAGACCAGACCAGACCAGGACTAGACCAGGACCAGGACCAGGACCAGGACCAGACCAGGACCAGGACCAGACCAGGACCAGACCAGGACTAGACCAGGACCAGACCAGGACCAGGACCAGGACCAGGACCAGGACTAGACCAGACCAGGACCAGACCAGGACCAAATTCAGGACCAACATCTCAGATTAATAATTATATTGGATTTTGTCTAGAACAGAGCCTCAACAACAGGATGAAATAAAACTGTTCTAAAACTCACTGCTCCAGTCTATATTCTAGATGTGGTTACCATGGATACGCTCATCCTTGTTGTTAAAGGTCATGTTAAAGTGTGGTTTTTATGATGGAAAATATCATTTACGTTGTTGAACAAGAGGCTGAAATGCACAGATAATAAACGTTCAGGTTGGACAAGGATTAAAGATCTGCTTTTCAATGCACTCACTCCCATTGTGCTCCTTCCAGAGACAATTAGGATCAAAACGTACTTAATGGATTTTGTTAGTGTTGAATTCAAGTCAGTGTATTGACCAAGACCAGAGCGTAACAAGCTGGTTATCGCATAAATTAATAAATGAAATAAATGAAATAAAAGAAAGAAAGAAAAATTAATAAGAAAAAAAAACAAATAAAATTGTGTGACATTTAAAAATTGCAAAAATTCAAAGTCATGTCCAACACCAGCATATTGAGAATTTTAGCAGCTGGTTGTCACAAAAAAAAACAAAAAAACAATTAATTTAAATTAGAAAATTTAAGAAAAATAAAAGGATGTTAAAATTATGTGAAATTTAAATTTAAAAATTGCTCAAATTCATAAAAAACGTCAAGTCATGTCCAAGACCAGTGCATCTGGTTGAGACTAAACCCAGTTCATGATACATTACAATAAATACTGGTTTAAAACGAGCTCAGTGTTTGGTGAAAGAGTTACAGGAACATTTTTGATTGAATATAAAATGCTAACTCTTTGTGGTGACTTTATTTAAATAGTGTCGACTCTTGTGTTTTTCTGACCCATTTAAACCCATTATTTCCTGTGAGCTGGTATTTTTAGCGTCTGAGCCGAGTATTTATGGAGTATTTGCCCCAGAGCAGAGATAAAGTGGACACAGCTCTGTAGGTTCAAGGTGGAGCTGCCATTAACCTGGTCACAGCCACAGTCGGCCGCTCAAACCCATTACCCTCAGCCTTAACCCTCTGTGTCCCGGAGACGAGAGACGAGACGAGAGACGAGACCAGAGATGAGCGACGAGACCAGAGACCAGAGACCAGAGACGAGACCAGAGATCAGAGACGAGACCAGAGATGAGAGACGAGACCAGAGACGAGACCAGAGATCAGAGACGAGACCAGAGATGAAAGACGAGACCAGAGACAAGAGACTAGACCAGAGACAAGAGACTAGACCAGAGACAAGACCAGAGATGAGAGACGAGACCAGAGACAAGACCAGAGACCAGAGACAAGAGACTAGATCAGAGACGAGACCAGAGACGAGAGACGAGACCAGAGACGAGACCAGGGACAAGACAAGAGACGAGACAAGAGAGACCAGAGATGAGAGACCAGAGACAAGAGATGAGAGACGAGACCAGAGACAAGACCAGAGATGAGAGACCAGGGACCAGAGACAAGAGACAAGAGACGAGACCAGAGACAAGAGACCAGGGACCAGAGACAAGACCAGAGACAAGAGACAAGACCAGAGACGAGACCAGAGACAAGAGACAAGAGACCAGGGACCAGAGATGAGCGACGAGACCAGAGACGAGACCAGAGACAAGAGACAAGACCAGGGACGAGACCAGAGATGAGAGACGAGACCAGAGATGAGAGACGAGACCAGAGATGAGAGACGAGACCAGAGATGAGAGACGAGACCAGAGACAAGACCAGAGATGAGAGACCAGGGACCAGAGACAAGAGACAAGAGACGAGACCAGAGACAAGAGACCAGGGACCAGAGACAAGACCAGAGACAAGAGACAAGACCAGAGACGAGACCAGAGACAAGAGACAAGAGACCAGGGACCAGAGATGAGCGACGAGACCAGAGACGAGACCAGAGACAAGAGACAAGACCAGGGACGAGACCAGAGATGAGAGACGAGACCAGAGATGAGAGACGAGACCAGAGATGAGAGACGAGACCAGAGACAAGACCAGAGACGAGAGACCAGGGACCAGAGACAAGAGACAAGAGACGAGACCAGAGACAAGAGACCAGGGACCAGAGACAAGACCAGAGACAAGAGACAAGACCAGAGACGAGACCAGAGACAAGAGACAAGAGACCAGGGACCAGAGATGAGCGACGAGACCAGAGACGAGACCAGAGACAAGAGACAAGACCAGGGACGAGACCAGAGACAAGACCAGAGACCAGAGACAAGAGACTAGACCAGAGACAAGACCAGAGACAAGACCAGAGACCAGAGACAAGACACTAGACCAGAGACAAGACCAGAGACAAGACCAGAGACCAGAGACAAGACCAGAGACAAGACCAGAGACCAGAGACAAGACCAGAGACAAGACCAGAGACCAGAGACAAGACCAGAGACAAGACCAGAGACCAGAGACAAGAGACAAGAGACGAGAGACAAGAGACCAGACAAGAGACCAGACCAGAGACCAGACCAGAGACCAGACCAGAGACAAGACCAGAGACGAGACCAGGGACCAGAGACAAGACCAGAGACAAGACCAGAGACAAGACCAGAGACAAGACCAGAAATCAGAGAGAGGGAGGTAAACCTGTATAAATCCTGGTGTTGAGAAAAACAGGGAAATGTGAGATAAAACACTGTTTCAGTTTAAAAAAATGAATAACTATAGCTCTATTAATTCCCACAATTCACCATTTTGTGCATCAAGAACATTAAAAATCTATTTAACATTTTATTTACAGATATCGGTAAATTTAAATGAAAGAGACACATTAAGAATCAAATCAAAGATGGACATTTAAGAAACAAAACCTAAAGCTTTGTGACGATTCTACTCACTCCACACATTAAACTTCCTGGAACGTCATGTGACAAGTGTCGACCAATGGGAGCGCTCCTTTTTCGAGCAAGGTTTTCTGTTCCTGAATAGAGGTTCTCATCTATTACAATCCCTTAGAATAAACACTAGATGGATCATAAAGACTTTCTTCAGAGTCTGATATGAAGGTTATTGACAGTTATATCCTTGAAGCTCTACAGTAGAGGATTCTTTTCTCTTCTTTATGTGTGGGTTCTTATAGAAACAGAGCAGAGAGGCGTCAGGTCTTTGTCTGAAATATTTAAGCCTTGTTCTGGGCCGAGTATCGACCGTCGCAGCTGCAGCCGGAGGCGCCGAGAGCAAAAGCCTGTAGCATCAAACTTTCATCAGCGGCTCTCATTTATTTAGCTCCTGTTTGCACTTTTCATCCTTTGATTAAAGACAACACGAAGGTTTCAGATCTGAGCCCAGTTCTAATGAACGGACACACTCGGAGAAGAAAACACAAGCTCTGTCTGTGAGAGACTTAGTGATGCTAACCTCGGTTTGGAGAAGCAGACAGGAGCAACGACCCTGGTTAGGACAATATTCAAGATATAACAATGAACTATCACTGTTACATGAGAAATGATAGCATCAGGGTCTGTTTTCATTGAATTGGACAAAAACACAGCAAACTTTTCTCAACAACAGACAAAGAAAAGCCAAATAAACCTGTCCTGACTTTGACTGAAGAGAGATTAAACTGTCCCAGAAGAAGACTTACAAATCTATAGTTTATATTGCGCTAATGTAGTTTAACAAATGGCTGT
Organism: Rhyacichthys aspro; assembly: GCA_036850595.1. NCBI lineage: Eukaryota > Metazoa > Chordata > Actinopteri > Gobiiformes > Rhyacichthyidae > Rhyacichthys > Rhyacichthys aspro. The sequence goes on along the minus strand of CM072154.1, from coordinate 24,076,623 downwards.
GTATTTGAAATAATCACATTTCACAACAAAATATACCACACATTTCACCCAAAATAAACTGCTGTGGTTTGACTTTTATTTCTGCTCGAGGTGTTTTTGATTTATTGTCGTTGAAACTGTGAAAACAAATGTAAAATACTGTCAGTTTCCAGAAAAATAGGTTTAAAAAGTGGATATACTTTTAAGAAGAAAAGAAATGTGTAACGCCTGAAGCTTTAGCATTTAGCATATTGTCATTATATTATTTGCTTTTCAAAAAGGTTTATGCAGTTTACATTGATCGTTCGAGGACTTTCTCTGTTTATACTCCTCTCAGTGCATGTTTGGGTAAATCTAAATTGCCCAAAATGAGTGATATTGAGGGAGTGTAGAAAGTGAATGTATTCTGTCACATTTAAATCCAGTCAGACACACATTTGGAGACGTCCTCGTGATCCGGACGTGTCTCAGACCCTCTCTCGTCCTGAGTCTGGAGCTCGTCTCTGGAGAGCGCTGAAGGCTAATAACGAAGGCCTGCCCCACTGAGCGCGCTCAGTAGAGCTCTCACCTGTCACTCACCGCGTCTCACGCACGGCTGTTGCCACGGCGATGAGACACACACCTCACACCTGCAGCTTTAATGAGACTCAGAGCGAGACGGGTTTTATTCACGAGGAACGGGACAAAATAAATACTGAGAGGAAAGATAAAAATAAATATATAGAGTTATTCTTGTGGAACATATTCACATAAGCTTTTTTTTACTATAGCTGTATTTATTTTCCTGAACTATGGACTTTTTATACCAGGTATTTTTTTATTCTTGTTGGAAAATAGTTTGTTGTAAAATCAATAATTTGTGTAAAAACAGTCTTTCTGATCCATCTAGTGTTTATTGTAAGTGATTGTAATAGATGAGAACCTCTATTCAGGAACAGAAAACCTTGGACATGCTCCAAAAAGGAGCGCTCCCATTGGTCGACACTTGTCACATGACGTTCCAGGAAGTTTAATAGCTGCAGATAAAGTGTATTTTCAGCTGAATATGTCTTTTAACAGAGAAACAGCTGAAAAAAGAAAAGCATCAACAGAGAAAAGGGAGACAACGTAAAACACAGATAAATACTGTCAATTCAATCACGTAATGTTTAACGAGGAGGAGATAATTGTCGTCCTGACGCTGAAGTCACAGCTAAGCTAACGCTAAACTCTAAACTTCAGTTTGGTCAAATGGATTAGTATTTTGTGGATTTTTTTTATTCCTTGGCTGCTTTTGGAGAAGACTCTATAGTATTCAGTTTAATTATTTTACAATTCTAGATGGAGGTCAGTCCCAGAGCAGCTGTCGATAAAGTCACTTAAACACAGCAGTAACAGCTCGAATATAACGCTCTTGTTTCTTTTTTCTGTGGGTAATGTTCTCAGTTAAAGACAGAATCCCGACTGGAGCTGCTCAGGTTTAATCACTCTCCTTCTTTTTGAGTAAATTCCCAAAGCTACAGAGTGGATCCGTGTTTTTTTTCTTTTTTGTGTGATTTTTCGAGCGTGGCTGGATCGATGGATGGATGTCTTTGTTGTGAGTCTGGCTCTGCTCGTTAGAGACACACCCAGGTCCCAGGTGAGACCCCCACCGAGGGGCTTCAAACCCACCCACACGCTGCATTTACACCCACAGACAAAACATATTCACACAAGAACCAATGAGAAACACTGGGTTTTACGGCTTTACTCTGAATTAAACCCACTCCATTCTCTGTCCCCTCTGAAAGATGAGAGCAGAATTACTCTTCTACTGTTTTCTGCAGCAGGATACACATTTATTCTTTAAAATGAAAGAAACAAACTGAGTCAAAACTGGACTGAACTGGAGTTAAAGTCTATGTCTAAACCGAGGCCAAAACCAGGACCAACTCAGGACTAAAGGGGTCTAAATCTGCACCAAATCAGGAGTAAACCGGGTCTAAACCAGAACAATCTGTGTATCATTCATTCAAAAGATTTTCAATTTATAATTAAAAAGAAAAAAAAACAAGGAAAAACTACTCCTTTATTTTTTTGTTTTAAAGGTGATACAGTAAATAAATAAATAAAAATAAAATAGGCTTGTTTTTTTTGTTTTTTTTTAATTTGTTGCTAAGATTAAAAAAATAAAATAAAGAAAACAGAGGCAGGCCATATTCTGAATATATATTTTTTATTATACAGAGAGGTTTTAAACCCACAGACAAAACAATCCAATTCAAAGAAGAATGAATGAGAAATACTGGGTTTTACAGCTTTACTTTGTGAATTAAACCCACTCCGTTCTGTTTCCTGATGAGAATAAAGCAGACACACTCTTCTTCTACTGTTTACTGCAGCAGGACACAGCTCCATTTTTTCATTTCTCCCTTTGTTTCCAGAAGTGAGGTCATTTCTGAACAATTAAAACACACAGCCTCGGTTTGGGTTTGGTTTAAAGAAGAGTCAATAAAGAGCGTCCTAGAGCAGAGAGACGGGGGCTGGTGTCAGTTTCAGGAGGAAGAGGAGGAGGAGGAGGAGGATGATTAGCAGTGAGCCATGATCCCCTTCGTCCTGGGACACAGTCAATTAAAGGAAATGAAGAGTCTGGGGGAGGGGCCGGGGCCAAGGCCAAGGACGAGGACGAGGAGGGAACAGAGACAGAGACGAGGAGGGAACAGAGACAGAGACGAGGAGGGAACAGAGACAGAGACGAGGAGGGAACAGAGACAGAGACGAGGATGGAACAGAGATGAGGAGGGGACAGAGACAGAGACGAGGAGGGAACAGAGACAGAGACGAGGAGGGAACAGAGACGAGGAGGGGACAGAGACAGAGACGAGGAGGGAACAGAGACGAGGAGGGAACAGAGACAGAGACGAGGAGGGAACAGAGACGAGGAGGGGACAGAGACAGAGACGAGGAGGGAACAGAGACGAGGAGGGAACAGAGACGAGGAGGGAACAGAGACAGAGACGAGGAGGGGACAGAGACAGAGACGAGGAGGGGACAGAGACGAGGAGGGAACAGAGACAGAGACGAGGAGGGAACAGAGACGAGGAGGGGACAGAGACAGAGACGAGGGGGGAACAGAGACGAGGAGGGGACAGAGACAGAGACGAGGAGGGAACAGAGACGAGGAGGGGACAGAGACAGAGACGAGGAGGGAACAGAGACGAGGAGGGAACAGAGACAGAGACGAGGAGGGAACAGAGACGAGGAGGGGACAGAGACAGAGACGAGGAGGGAACAGAGACGAGGAGGGAACAGAGACGAGGAGGGGACAGAGACGAGGAGGGGACAGAGACGAGGAGGGGACAGAGACAGAGACGAGGAGGGAACAGAGACGAGGAGGGAACAGATGCTAATGCTAATAGCGCTTTATATTATGTTCAATTAGAGAGACTTGGCTTTGTTAGAAATACAATGAGTTACTGTAATTTAACTAAAAGCTAACATCAGCTCTGATTTAAGACGTATTTCCAACAGAATAACCCATTTCCTTGGTTTATTTCCTTGTTCCTTCGTTGTTGACATCAGTGTCGACCAATGGGAGCGCTCCTTTTTACCTGAAGTGAGCTGTGATTGGACAAAATCCTGCTGTGGACTGATCATTCTCATCTATTAAAGACAGGGGCAGTGTTAAAGACGGGAGCAGTGTTAAAGACGGGAGCAGTGTTAAAGACGGGAGCAGTGTTAAAGACGGGAGCAGTGTTAAAGACGGGAGCAGTGTTAAAGACGGGAGCAGTGTTAAAGACGGGAGCAGTGTTAAAGACAGGGGCAGTGTTAAAGACAGGGGCAGTGTTAAAGACAGGGGCAGTGTTAAAGACAGGGGCAGTGTTAA